>CM034151.1:830885262-831005262 GCA_019776745.2 Taxus chinensis | reverse complement strand
TGTTTTAAACCTTGTCACCTTGTGGGATTAAAATAACTTTAGTATTTAATCAAATAGAACCCTTTAACCATGGGTTTAATTTGTGCAAGTTTTGCTATGGTGTAAATTAAATTTTATCAAATAAATTTTAGGGGAAACTAAACCAAGCCTTAGACTAACCTGGTTTATTAATCGATATTAAGGGAATTATTAGTTTTATTATGATGGGGATTAAATAAGGAAATTTATATAATTAATTTAAAGTAATTTAGAAACACGAATGTGACAACTGTTAATTTGGAACTTTTTGTAGGCACGCTTTTAAAAAAAAATCCATAATTTTTCTAGCTTTCCCTAGGTTATTCTTAGGTTTCGTGTGGGAAATTTTTGCGGGCATTACACACTTATCCAATTTTTATGTGGTAGTTATACTTTTCCACTTTATAGTGACAAACCTATTGTAATACTATACTTTTTATACATTATTAAATAAAACTAACTTTTTGCTATTATTCGGTTGCTATCTCTTACAACATAACATTCTTAGCGTATTTTATTTTACAAGTGTTAGATCTTGGCCAAAATTATTATTTGGTATCATAGCTCAATCCAATAAATTTAAAACTATTATTTTATTGTGTTTATCATTGTGGAATATTGATTTTTTATCTTGTTAATACATAATAAATGATCTATAACATGCTGAAAAACAATGAGTGGGAGTATGATTTTAAATTTTATGATGTGCAAGAGAGTAACCCAAGACGTTCCTCACCCCTTCCTCCTCGTCAACAATTTGTGGAATTTTTGGCTAGCCTATGGTGATCCTACTGGAGGATTGACTACCTCCTCACCTATGTTTATCCTTTCATTGAAAGGTGGTTTTCCATTCATTTTTGTCCCCGATGAGATAATATTTAGATCTAAAGCTAAATTCATGTATGCTCTCCAATGCATATTTGTGGGTACTTTCCCCAAAAATTAATCTCTTAGAAGCTATGAAGTTAGAAAATGGAGGCCTAGGGTAAAGCTATATGTGGTCACATTGGCCCATGAATATTCCTTCCTATTTCATTTCTTAGTAGAAGATGACATTTAAAATATTTTGCAGGAGGGTACCTTATTTTTTGGGAGGTCTATGTTGAATATTTCCAAATGAACCCCTTGGAATTTCTCTAGAAACTATTTCTTGAGTGTTTTCCTAGTGTAAGTAAGGACGCCCTCTTTGCCAATAGAGTTTTTGGTGCCAAAAATGATTCTTGGTATTGTTAAGGCTATGAGGAATTCCCTTGTCATTGACCCCACTACCAAGGCCTACTAGAAGTGTATTTATGCAAGATTTTACATAGAAATAACTTAAGCTAAACCTTCCCCTACTTCCATTATGCTCAAAATAAAAAATGGGGTGTGGTTGTAAAACATGGATAGGAGGAATTCATAATATTCTTCTATCTATCCTGAGCCTACTATAATCTCAGTCGAATAAGGACATCAATCGAATTAGGACAACCTATTACTCCGTATCCTGTAATAATGTTGGCCAAAGAGAAACTCAACAGTGTAATGAACTCCTTGCCATATAGATCATGAAAACGAGCCATGCCAATTGAACTTTAAAAACTTTCATCATAGGAAAGATACACTAAACATAAGTACTCCTGACACCTTGACTAATGGTCCATGATGTACATCCTAAGTATGCCCTCCAAGATATGATTCACCAACTCTGTTTGTCCATCTTTCTCAGGGTGATAAGTTGTAGTGAAGTTAATACTCATCCCAAGAGAATGTTGCATGGTGGTACAAAATTGAGAAGTTAGGCAAGGATACGGTCTCAGAACCACCACTCCGATACACGGAGGGTCATGGTTTGTCACGCAGGTAAGGTGGCAATCCCAGGACCACCGACCTACTCTGGATGGAGATCATGTCACTTACAGTGGAAATTTCTAGTTCTACGTTCATGCAATTTCTAACTTGTTATAACTAAAACTATAAGCTTCTAAATTTACTAAGGACACCTCCAGTAATCAAACAATGGAAAATCTCATGGTTTTAAGCAATATAATCTTTAAAATGGAAAAATAAAAGTGGTAAATCTTATTTATATTAACGGAGGAATGGTTTTCCCCAAATGGAGAACAAAAATACAAATGGATTGAAATAAAACCAATTTGGAAAGGAAAACCTCCTTCAATCCTTGAATGAAAGAACTACAATCTAAACAAATCTAAACTTGATCCTATTTAATAAAATCCTCCATAGTTATTGTTATCCCAAATTTACTTCCCCTAGAAAATTTGGTCAGACTAATCCCTACACATAAAGAAAAAATGAGGGGATATGATTCAGACCCACGAGCTCCAGTAACAAAATTAGACAAAGCAAAAACAAAGGGGGGACTTAATGATGATGAGCTCAAATTTGACCTTGCACAAGAAGAAATAATTATTTTTGGCATTTCCATATCTTAAATCTCTTTGAAGGGTCGAGGGGGGACTCAATGATGAATAGGTGGGGTTGAGGAAAATTAAAAGGTCCTGTGTAAGAAGAAACGACATTGTCAAGCCGTTTGACGTCTTAAATTCATTCTCCAAGTTATAGGTAGACTCAACAATTGAATTATAGGGTCATAGAAGAAGGGACATTGTTGTAGAGAGGCCAGGAGAAAGAAGGGAAAAAATGGTGAGGATTCAAAGTTTTTGGGCTTGAAAATAGTTCGGGAAAGGGCAGAAAATGACTAAGTATGGAGGAGATTGTGAAAGGAGCCACGTGTCTTAAAGACACTTCTCCAAAGGTGAATCCAGAAAGGGGGAGCCAAAAATTTCCCTAGGATTCCATGCATCCAAAACCCCAATAAATTGTGGGGTGTTGAAAATTCTTCAACTAAAAAATAATTGCCAGATGTCAGCTTGGTGCAAAACTGGGAGGGAAATCGAGGGCGGAGACTCAAACCTCAGCTAGCCCTCCACATAGAAAATGGTCAAAATAAATTCAAAAGGCGGACAAGGATGACCTCAAAATTGGCTAAGTATAAAAGTTTAAGCGGAGAATGCCAAGTTTCTTAATGGCGCATCTCCAAGACTTGGTCTCAAGGCGCATACCCAAATGAGCATGAGCTCGCCACGTAGCCTAGAGCCCAAAAGGATAAGAGGGACTATTGAAAGGTCCATAGGCCTACAGAGACTAACATGTGTCAACTTGACACTCCTCCAAAGGCAAGCTTTGGGCCAGGTTTTCAAGAAAGCGTGGTGCCTCCTTGTGTTACTCCAACAAGGACCAAGTTAGTTGAATAGTTAATGCACAAACAGGTCGCCAGACTTTGCTGAGTATCTTAATGGTGGTGATTCAAAGATTGAATAAATAAAAGACTTCCAAATAAGTGCCAGACTACCATGTTTCCCAAGGTAAAGTGGTTTGTTAGGGAAATTTTGGTTCTTTTCCCATTCTTGTATCAAAAGGGGTTAAAGTTACGAAATGGCTTGCAACTCCCCCCAAGGAAAAAATCAGCGTGTGAACCCGAGTCAGAGCTGAAGTGAGGAGTCAGAGGAAAAATTGAAAATTTTCCTTTCATTCAAAAGGCACAAAGAAAAACATGGAAACAAATTCCCTAGCCAACCAAAAGGATCCATGTGTCCAGGTTGGAGTCTCGGGGCTATGGTAATTTTTTTGAGTTTTTACATTTTTGCGCAATATGGCCAAAAGATAAATTAAGGACCCATGGGCCTAATTTTTCTCTAATCTGGCTGCCACGTGTCCCATATCAAAAGGGGACCCATTTTTCAAATTTATTTCCCACCCATCTGTATGGACTTGATATAAATTTCAAAGGTGCATATCTTTCGACTCAGCGCTCGAAATATTGTGAATCTGACACCGTTGGAAATATCTCAGCCTCGGCCACACCATGGAGACCTGACACTTTAATTTTAAGGAGGTTAGGTGAAGGAAAATGGAGGAAACATCTTCAAACTTTTAATGCAAGATCTTGTTGCCTCAACAATCAAATCATATTTGATTTATTTTATCGTTTCCTCCTCCTTAAGGGCATTGAACAAAGGAGTGAAGCCGTAAAGACATATCTGGGGGCAGATTTCATCGGAAGCATTAATAGCAAAGGTTGAGATTTGACCTGATTTTCCTGCTTCTCTCTCTCTTTCTTCTCTCTAATCAAACCTATAAAAATTTGGGTAGGATTAATTATAAAGGGTTGGACATTCTCTTGTCTTTTGTAGGCTCTTCTTTCCTTCTAGCAAGGGACTTGTGGAGTTCACAACTTCTATTAAAATTGTAGTACATTTTCTTTCCTCTTGGTCATTTATTAATTTATTGTATCGATCTAGAGAGTAATAAAGCCTTTTTTGTGATCAATTTTAGATCCTTTCCTATTTTCTTTACTCTCATATGATCTTTCAATTATTAACTTGGTTATCTATGCTCAATTATTGTACGCATTTTATTCGGTTTGTGTCTATCAGAAAAACAAGTGTCCATCTTTACTTCGGTGCATCACCTCGTAGCTTAGATTTTGTTATTAATTTCTATATTCCTTCTATTCACGTCTCCTTGGTAAAGTTTAGATTAGGATTAAGAACAGACCTTCTGCAAGTTTCTATGTATGCACTGAAACAAAGGAATAGGAACCATCCTTTAATCTACAGAGTCTTCATTTTTTACAGAGTCCCACCCTTTGAGGAAGACTCAATGTTATGTGGATCACACCAAATGATTTTTCCTTACAAAACTAGATCTATAGATTCATTTACGGGTAATGTGATTTTTCAATAACAGTTTTGGCATGCCGGGTGGAGCAGAAGTCTCCATCTTATTACAGTATGAATTGATGTACACTTTTTGTGATTCTGGCTTTTAAAAATCCTTATAATTATACATCTAGTGACTCGAAATGAAAAAAATCTACTAGTTTCACCAGTCCAAGCAAGTTCATGAGAAGAATACAAACACGGTCAAGAACCAGAGAGGAGGGAATTTTTGTCTATCTAGACTTATCCCTAGACAAAGGGAGTAGAGGAAGAATAACCCAAAGGTCTCTATCTCCACCAAGAAGAGCTTTATTAACACCTCGTCCCAGTCCACCTTTGATTCAATCAAGAGGGGTGCTCAGACCGATTAGGATGGCCTAGCCAAATCCTTATGTTAACGTCATTGGTAGTAGTCCACTCAACTTGAATACACAAAATCTAGTTCCTATTGCAGCATTAAAGAGTATCCCATTTTTCACTGGGGAAAATCAAACTTCTCCTCATGATATTTTTCAAGATATTGCAAAATTATTTACAATCCACAAGATTCATGAGATTGACATTGTAGTCAAGTTTCTTGCCTCTTCACTCAAAGGGAAAGCTTCACAATGGTTCAAGAGTCTTAAGGTGGGCTCTATCCAAAATTGGAAACAGCTATGCACAGCTCTTCACAACTAGTTTGGAGAGAAAGGTGATAACTTGTCCTTGTTGGAACAACTGATAACAATAAAAAGAGATCCTAATGAGCAATTGATAGATTTCAATGTCATGTTTCAAAGGACTTGGGATAGGATTCAAATAGTAGTAAATCCCACTAATGAAGGTTTCTTCTTATACTTTCTTATGGCTTTAAATTCTGATATTTCTTTGATGATTTCGTCAATGGGGGATATATCCTTACCTGCAGCCTATAGCCTCTCCATAGGGTCTGCGAACCGTTTGAGTCATGATGTAAAAATATCTCCGAGGACAACCATACCTCTATACCCTAAGCTAGGAAGCCCAAATGTTAACCAAACACCGACATTAGCCCCTGTACCTACTCCTAGGAGTCAAAGCTCAGCTGAAGCCTCCACCTCATCATCTAATACCTTAAAAGAACTTCCGGAAGTCATGAAACAACTTCAGAACCTGGGGAATGAGTTGATGACCATCAAGAGATAGAAAGCCCAGAGCTCTACTGTATCAGCCTCAGACTCAGTATCAGGCTAGACCTCAATATCAGCAAAATAGACCACCATCTCAAACTATAAATCAAAGTCAAAACCATGGACAACCTCAAGCTACTAGACCTTTAAGGTCTTATGATCCAAATACAACCTCAAAATCAAGGGCATTGGTTAAAACACAAAATAATGTGGCACAAGAATATGATTGGTGCTTTTCATGCAATCAACCACATAACCAATCAATGTGCTTTAATGGTGTACACCAGTATGGTTCCACAAGAACCTAGTCAGGAACGACTTCAACAGCAAGAAGCTCAACAAGAGACATCTCCAGGTGAAACTATGCTTGTCAATTGGCAAGTTGAAGACTTCTATGGGATGAACCAGTCCTCTTCTCAAAGTGTAGCTACCAATACATGATCTAAAAGGAGAAACATTGGAGAAGGCCAACCACTTAACTCAGGTAACCCTCAACCTTCCATCACTCCATAAGGTTTTGGTGCTTCAAATGCAACTCCCAATATGCAGAGCCAATCTAAGCCACCTCCCAAATCCACTAAGGCACTGGTTGTGTCAGCCCATGTGCAGGAAAACAATGTGCCAAGGAAAGGGTAGAAAAAGGATAGATCATTCAATATCATCAAGAAGATGGAGGGGACAAGTGTGAACATTTCACTGTGGGAGTCATTTTCCATTCCAGGGTAGAAGGATATATTGTAAACTGCCATACAAAATTGGTCAAGCTCAAATCAACCCCCTAATCAGCAAGAGAGGGTGCTTACCAACTCAGCTCAATCTGAGAGGAACCATGGAGAACAACAAGGTAAGAACTTGAAACCTCCCCCTTTCTATGTTTCATTGATTATTGGGGACAAGTTGCTACACAATTGTATGATTGATTCTGGGGAAAGTAGTTTTGTAATGCCCAAGTAAATAACTGATCAACTGGGTCTCTAATATGAATTCATCTCTAAGGGAGTAGTAAAATTATATGGGACATTAGTTACAACTGTTGGAATCATCAAATATCTTATCCTCACTCTGCATGCCTGCCCCAATGTGACTGTATTACAGAGTGTGTCAATCATAGACTTGCCACCACATTTTTCTTTATGTTTGTCCAGGGACTTCACAGCATAAATTGGAGGCTATCTATCTATTGATTGGTCACATATGCTCTTTATAATAAGGTATGGGGCAAAGGCCACAATCAAATCTAAGCCCATTTCTGATTACCATAATGAATCTTATGTGCCTAGCCTAATCAATGCCAACTGCTCAGCTTTTGATTAAGAAGAAATCCTAAGCACTGGTGAAGTAGAAACAAAGGTAGGATACATTCTATACTTGACTCTAGATGAATGGGCCAACTAGAGACATGCTTTTGACCCTTATAAGGAGATAGAAGAATATGAACTAGGTGTCTATTGTCTACAAGAAGAGAATCATCCTTTTCCTACCCTAATTAAGCAAGAACATAAAGATGACAATGAGGTATGGTAATTGTTCTTTGATGGCTCAAGGAGTAGATAAAGAGCTAGAGGAGGAGCTATGATTGTGTCCCCCAAAGGTATGAATTATTTTTCAGCCTTCATATTTATGTTTTCTTTCTTAAATAACATTGTTGACTATGAGGCTTTATTCCATGGCCTTCATTGGGCAAGGAAGTTAGGAATCAAGAATTTTCATGTGTTTGGTGATAGTGATCTTGTTTCCAATCAAGTCAGAGGACTTAATGCTTTCAAGAATGACATGCTCAAGAACTATAAGAGTAGAGTATGGGATCTCATGGAGGATTTCGAATCCTTCAATATTTTGTCTATCCCTAGGAATGGAAATGAAGTTGTTGATAGACTTGCAGTAGTTGGAGAAGCATTTGATGTGGTGGACAACATCAAGAAAGACAAAGGAAAACCACATATCCACGTGGCTGTGAAACCAGTAGTGCCAGAAAAAAAAAACATGCTAGCAAGTGTTTGAGAATGATGAGCAGATCATTAATTTTCTGTAAGAAGAATCTAAATTATCAGCTAATAATCAAAGAAAACTAGAGCAGTAATATGGGAATCAAATTATATAACTACATACAAACAAGCTTCCCAAAGGATTTGTGACATTGGATTCCATCCTCAATCCTAATGATTAGTTTAGAAAAGATAAGGCTAACATGTAGATCAGAGCAGAAGATTCAGATTCAATCCCAGTTGGGGAAGGAAAATCACTCCAAATTGGTATGGTGGCTAATCTGTAAGAAAGGTATGAATTCATTCAAATTTTCCAAGAATTTCCAGATGTATTTTCTTGGAGTTATGAAGACCCGAGAGTTTTCAATCCGAATCTAACATAACACATAATTAAACTAGATCCAACTACTAAGACCATCAGGAAAAAGCATAGAACAGTAAATCCATATATTGAACCTCTGATGAAGAAGGAGCTGAGAAAGCTAATAGAGGAAAGTATAATATTTCCAGTCAAATATTCAAGTTGGGTTGCTAATCTGGTCCCAATCAAGAAAAATAATGGGGAAATTAGATTTTGTGTAGAATTTGGAGATTTGAAGAGAGCTTCTCTCAAAGATCATTACCCACTCCCTTCAATGGAGTAGATCTTGCAAGTGGTGTCTAGATCAGGGAGATTCTCTCTCTTAGATGGCTGCTCAGGATACAATCAGATCATGGTGAAAGAAGATGATTAGTTCAAAAAAAATTTCACCACCAAATGGGGCACCTATGCTTACAGAAAAATGGCATTTGGATTTTCTAATGCCAATGCAAATTTTACAAGGGCCATGTATATGGCATTCAAAGATATAATAAAAAAAATAGTGCTGGTCTATCTGTTTGACACTAATGTGTTCTCCAAAAACGTAGCAGACCACATTTTTCACCTAAGCTGAGTGTTTTAAAGATGTAGGAGATTTGGGGTATCATTAACCCTAAAAAATCCATATTCTTGTCCCATGAGGGAAGGTTTTTAGGCCATATTGTGTCTAAGAAGGGTCTGGCATTTGACCTAGAGAGAGTTTCAGCAATTAGAACATTACCATTGCAAATTCACAAAAATTATCTTGAAAGGTTCTTAGGGAAGATCAAATTTGTTCGAAGGTTTTTCCTAAACTTTTTTGCCCTTGTTAAGCTATTAAAATTGATGTTAAAGAAGAGATTAACATTCAGATGGAAAACTAAAGGAAGGGAAAGCTTTGAGGACATAAAAGAAGCTATATCACAAGCCCCAACTCTTGTGAATCCTGATTTCTCCAAGGATTTCATATTATATGCCTTTGGTGGTAGTGACACTATCTCTGAAATCTTAGTTCAGAAGAACAAAGAAGAAACAGAACAACCAATTGCCTTTTTCAGTCAACGCCTGGAGGAATATGAAGTAATATATTAATTCATTAAAAAGAAGGTCTTGGCATTGATCAAGGGAATAAAAAGGTTCAAGCATTTGGTTTTGAACAATAAGATTCAATTGTTAGTTTCCCATGCAGGAGTTAAAGATTTTCTTCTTAGTAAGGATTTGAATGAAAAGAGAGAAGGATGGATCACTAGTGTCATGGAGTATGACATTGTGATCAACTTCACTAAGCTGGTCCATGGTAAAGGGTTGTGTGAATAAATAGCCTCAAGTTAGCAAGAAGGAGAAAAATGTGAAAAAGAGGTTGTTTTTGTCCTACAGAATAATCAAGAAGAAGAAGATGTTGATGTACCTCCCTCTTGTTGGACTCAAGACATCTTGCACTTCCTTTGAACGGGCATGTGTCCCCATTCGATTATTAAATAAAAAAGAAGGAATTTCAAAATCTAGGCCATCCTATATGTTTTCATTGATGGTGTCTTGTTTAAAAGGGACATCAATGGTATTCTACTAATATTCCTTGGGACATTTTAGATCAAAAGAGTGTTACAAGAATTCCATGTTGGGGTAGCTGGAGGTCATTTCTCCCTAAGGGTGAAAACACTCAAAATCATGAAATTAGGATACTATTGGCCCAGGGTGTTTGGTGACTGCTACACATGGATTAGAGGGTGTAAGAATTGTGCATTCTTTAAGGGAAAAGAGAATCTATCAGCATTTACATTGCACCAAATTTAAGATGATCATGCTTTCATGCAATGGGATTGGACTTCATTGGAGTCATCAATCCGAATTCAAGAAAATTCCACAAATGGATTTTGAAAGCAACTGATTATTTAACTAAGTGGACTGAAGTAGTAACACTCAAAGAGGTAAATGAATCTAGCATACTAGATTTCTACGAAGGATTAGTGACTAGAATTGGGGGTACCAGCTACCATCATATCAATAATGCATTGGCCTTCATAGGTTCTAGGGTCAGAGAATGGGAAGTAAAGAACAGGATTTACTTGAGCACCTCATTAAACTATTACCCTCAAGGTAATGGTCAGGATGATTCTACAAAACAAGAACCTATTAAAGATCATTAGGAGGAATATCGATGAAAACTAGAGGACCTAGCATAGAAATCTCAAATCAGCCTTGTGGGCTGATAGGACAACACCAAAAATATCTACAGGAAGATCCCCATTCAAGCTTATCTATGGGAAAGAGGCAATGTTACCTATATCACAAGAGCTTCCAGCATTGGAACTCCTGAGATAGCTGGAGATGTCTGAATTTGAACCAATGGAGGTCTGGTATGCAGAGTTGATGGAATTAGAAGAAACCAGAGAGCATGCAATTTAAACAATGGAGAAGGATCAGGCCTCAATTAAAAGATTCTTTGACAACAAGGCTAGATCAAGTACCTTTCAGGAAGGAGACCTAGTGTTGAAATGGGATGCAGACTGAGAAAAACCAGGGAGACACTCTAAAGTTTAACGCCATCTAGTGTGGCCCTTATATGGTCACAAAATGTAAAAGTAGCAATAATTTTCAATTATTCACAATAGATGGTGAGGAGTTGCAGATTCCAGTGAATGGAATCTATCTTAAACACTGCTATTAGAGGGAAGGCTCCCACCTTGTACATATTAGCTTAGATTCTTTTCCTCTAAGTGATTGTGCACATTTTCTTGTTATAGTTTAGGTTGTTTTCTCCTAAGTTCTTTGCACACTCTACATGTTTAGTTGGAGCATGTATAATTTTCACTTTTGTATATAGTTGTGGTGTTGTTTTTGTGCTCTTTTGTAGTCCATTTAGAGAGACAGGTGAAGCCCCGGGTAGAAATAACTTTCTACTCTCATAAAACCTTAATTTTGAGATTTCTTATTAAATTTGAGAGAGAAAATAGTCAAGCTCGCAAATAAAATGTAGAATTAGTATCAGACCCTTTTTCTCAAATACATGAGCAGTGGATTCTTCAAGGACACTGGTCTCTTCATCTAGTAGGCAGATGTCCCCATCAGGCACCTAATTGTTATCCCAAATTTACCTCCCATAGAAAATTTGGTCAAAACAAGCCCTACACATAAAAAAACATGAAGGGAAATGATTCAAACCCACGAGCTCGAGTCCCAGAACTAGGTAAAGTGATAATAAAGGCCTGAGAAAGTAAAATTCAACCCTGTACAAGAAGAAATAGAAAAAATGGTTCTTTTGGGTGTTTCCATGTCTTAAATCTATTTGAAGGGTTGAGGGGGGACTCAATGATGAAGTGGTGGGGTTGAGGAAAATTAAAAGGCCCTGGTCAAGAAGAATAAACTTTTTCAAGTCATTTCGCATCTTAAATTCATTCTCCAAGTTACAGGTAGAATCAACAATGGAATTGTAGGGTCAGAGAAGAAGGGGTGGTACGACAAAAAGCCCAAGATAAAGAATGGAAAAAATGGTGATGATTAAAATTTTTCAGACTTGAAAACAATTCAGGAATGATCGAAAAATGACTAAGTATGGATGAGGTTGTGGAACGAGCCATGTGTCTTAATGACACTTCTATAAAGGTGAATACAAAAATGGGGAGCCCAAACTTGCACCAGGCTTTCACGTGTACAAAACCCCGAGAAATTGTGGGGTGTTGAAAATTCTTCGACTAAAAAGGAAGTGCCAGGTGTTATTTTGGCACAAAACCAGGAGGGAAATCAAAGGCAGAGACTCAAACTTGCGCCAACCCTCCATGTAGAAAATGATCAAAACAGAGTCAAAAGGAAGACAAGGTGGGACTCAAACACTACAAGATAATGGGTTGTGTATCCACATATTTTCCACAATTTAACTGTGGATAACTTATTACAAATTGTGAATCCAATTTTGTGGACTCCACCCACAATTATATTGTGGATTAATCAAATGTGACAAAATTTGTGATAAAAGTCACAATAAAAAATATTGTGAGAATTCAACAATTTTCTAATTGTGACATGTTTCACATATGAATATTGTTATATATCTACATTTTTAAAAATGTGACTTTTTCACAATTGAAAAATGTTATCAATTCACATTTTTTAAATTATGACATGTATGACAATAATTGGAATGTTATACATAGCTCCATAATTTTTTTAATTATAATTATTTAGGATTAAAAATTAAAAATTTATAAATAAGATTTTATACATTTAAAAAATGTTTATTCTATAAGAATTTAGTTTTGTGGAAAGTTATATTTTTTAACTACATACATCTCCATCAAAATAAGGGAAAATATAATCAAATTATCATCAAAATATTTTTTTAAATCATATTTGATCAAATTTAATTGTTTTTACATCTATTCTATATTTTGAGTTATTTAAATAATTATCTCATAAGAGATTATGATTACATGGATATTCATGTTTTTTAAAAGAGTATTATTAATTTATAATATAAATCAATCCCTTATAAAAATGTTATGTAAATATTTATGAAATAAAAATAATTTAGAATATTATTTATCAAAAAAATTGGATTTTTTTTTTTTAAAGATTACATGCATATACTAGAATAATATTTGATTTTAACATTATTCACGAAATTTAGTTGTTTCACATAATACACCTTATCGGGAAAGAGAGCTTGTCCGAAGAGTTATTTTGTATTGCATATGGTTGAACCCCTGGAGTCTTCTATATTCATGTTGCTAAAATTTTATTTAGATAAAATCTAAATTTCAATCCTCATCAATAAGAAATTTTAGTTGAATTAGATTTCTAGCCTTTCGATCTTCACATCTACAATAAAATAGTTAGGAAGTCTAAAAAATAATGATATTCACATATATCACTTCATTTATGTATTAGAATGATAATTAAAAAACAAGCACAAAGTAAATACAGTTGTTAAGATTGCAAAGTAAAGCTAACAAAACAATTTAGAAGTACTCCAGTTATTAATTTCGGGAAGAAAATTAGGATATATTAAAAACTCAATATAGATATATAACGAAAAATTAGATCGAATAGAGGGTTAAAAAATAAATTATAAATATCTTTATATATTTAAATATTCAAAAAAATATTAAAAATTGAATAAAAGAAGTGGTGGTAATAACACATTAAAAAAAATTGGAATTGATTATCATAATTTATTTAAAGATAATCAACTAAATTTTAGTAACTAGAGAACCCAGCTAAGAGAAGCAAGGCTGCAAGATGTAAAGAAGTTGGGGGTAACACTTTCCCCAATATCATGCAATGTTGATGTCGGTGATTTAGAAGACCTGCGCGTGCAAGCATGGAGTAATCCTTGAATTAAATCTCACTTCCTTCATATTACTCTGCACACTTAGATCTCTATTGAAATCGAGGAAGAAATGTGAATGCCCCTGAATTGAAAAGACTTAAAAATTGTACTTAACAAGATCATTAGAAAAAATAAATTGAAAACATGAGAACTATGATTATTAATTTTTTTTTAAAAAGAAACCACCCACAAAAGAGTTAATGAACATACCAGGATTTATATAGAAAACCATTAAACGTATAAATCTAAAAACACAGTAATCAGAGCTTGAGTAAATCTTCGTTTTAAACTTGCAACTCTGATAAACCATACAGATCTAAAAATATTATAAACAAACTAGCCCACGAAACATGGAAGGAAAAATCCTCCATCTAACCTGTCAAATATTGCATGATAGAAATCCCGCAAAATCCTTACCATTTAAATTGCCTTTTTGGAAGGAGTCAATAAATTAGTTATTTGTGGAATGCCTTAAAAATATTTAAATTTATGGAGTTTATATCCCAAATTACTCTCATGTTGAAAGTAGACATATTGGGCACCACACGCCAAATATGAGAAGAGGTCTAGGTTCATTAGTAACTAAGTAACAAATTCAATAAATGAAGTGAATATAAATTTCTTCCAAATAATTTTCCTCATAATATTTAGGTTTCAATAGCACATTAAAATATTGAACATAAAAGAAAATTATAGTTTCTATCAACCATAGTAAGTTTTTTTCTAATTCATTGTTAAAAATTGTTCTCTTAACGAAATGGATATTCTAAAAAAAATAAAATTGAAATTGTAGAATATGTAAGTAATATTTTATAGAAGTTTATTATTACTTCTAATAATATAAATTATCTAAAGTTAATATATTTTATATGGATAACATACCATTTATATTTTAAAGATGTAAATTTTAGAATAAATTTTTTATTTTAATCTGATAAATTTTTGAAAAAAATTAATTTAAATTAGAATATTGTATACATCTTGAATTAACAAATAAATTTTTTTAATGATATAATAAATTGTCCACAGTTTCTATATTATGTAAATATTATATAATCAAAATTTTAATTGTGTAGACTTATTATATTTTTTATTTGAACTTTAAACATATGTGGAAAAATTGGAATCATAACATATTATTTTTTCGTTGTTCATTCTTTTATAAAACAAAAGGATAATATGTGATGTTTCCACAATCAAATTTTAATAATAAAAATATTCTACAAAAACAAATTTGACTTTTATAAAATAATGAAAAATGTACATTATAATATTGTAGAAACTATCCTTTTAAATTAAATACTTCATATTTATTTTCCCTTTCCATAAAAGGAATAATTTGAGCTAAACAATATTTTTAGATTTTCTTTCTTTATAAATATACTTTATTAGCAACTATTATAACAATTAATTTTTATTTTGTAAATTATTCATAATTAATTTTTTGTTGATTATGTTAATTATCCATTAAAATTTTCAAAAATCATTACTCATTTATTTTTTATGTTGTTCTTTATTATCAATATTAAATTTATTAGTAAAATTTATCTACAAATAAAATAGTATATTTTATTAATATATATTAATAATGCCTAGTGTTAAAGTGTGTAGTGAATTGTCTACAATGCAAAAAAAAATAAAATTTGTGGATAATACAAAATTACTATTTTACATAGCATGTAGGGTTTTATATTGTTGAACCTTAAAAATGAATTAAAAATTGTAGTCATTAAATGAAATTTTTTATCATTAAATAAATCTATGCATGGTATATTAAAATGTGAAGAATACAAAATCAACGTATTAGTTTGGACTCAATTGTATACTTTTTATTTAAACCTTACAAGTGGTATTACTAATATCAAATCATGAGACATTATTTTTGGGTTGTCTTGACTATCCATAATTTCATTCTCAATTGTAAAATATTTCTCAAAATTTAGGAGGAGAAAATGTGATATTTCCACAATGAAATTTCAAGAATGTGAATATTTTCATTGTTTGAATTTGACATAAATTTTTTTGTAAAAGATCTACATTGTATTTTATCAAATCTATTCATTTAATGTTGATACTCCACAATTTTTCCACAAAATGATTTTTATGTGGATAACAATGTGGATAAATGTACCTACTTCTAGTAGTGAAAATTGGCTAAGTATAAAAGTGTACGAAGAGAATTCCAAGTGTCTTAATGGCGCATCTCCAAGAGTTGGTCTCAAGGCACAGACACAAATGAGCGTGAGCTCACCACATAGCCTAGAGCCCAAAAGGATAAAACGGACTGTTGAAAGGTCCACAGGCCTATAGAGACTGACAATTGTAAACTCGACACTCCTCCAAAGGCAAGATTTGGGCCAGGTTTTTAAGAAAGCACGTTGCATCCATGTGTTATTCAAATAGGGGCCAATTTAGTTGAATAGTCAACGTAAAAATAGGCCGGAAGATGATACCAAGTGTTTTAATGGCACTGATTCAAAGATTGAATAAGGAAAAGGCTTCCAAACACGTGCTAGACTGCCACGTGTCCTAGGGAAAAGTAGGCCATCGAGGAAAAGTTGGTTCTCTTCCCCTTGTTGTATCAAAAGGGGTAAAATTTGCAAAATGACCCTGAACTCTGCCCAAGGAAAAATTTAGCATGTGAACCAGACTCAAAGCTAAAGAGGGGAGCTGGAGGAAAAAGTGAAAATTTGTCTTTCATTCAAAAGGTACAAAGACAAATACGAAAGCACATTTCCCAACCAACAAAAAGGAGCCACGTATCCAAGGTAGAGTCTCGGGGCTACGGGATTTTTTTGTTTTTTGCACAATAGGGAAAAAAGATAAATTGAGGACTCATAAGCATGATTTTTCTCTAATCTAGCTACCACGTGTCCCATATCAAAAGGTGACCCATTTTTCAAATTGATTTCCTACCCATGTGTATGAACCCGATACAAATTTCGAAGGGGCATATATTTCAACTCAGGGATCGAAATATTTTTAATTGAACATAATTAGAAAGATATCAGCTTTACCCACGCCATGGAGGCTTGAAAATTTTATTTTGAGGAGGTTAGCTAAAGGAAAATGGAGGAAAATTTTTCAAGCTTTGAATACAGGATCTTCTTGCCTCAACAACTAAATCAGATTTGATTTCTTTCACCATTTCCTCCTCCTTCAAGGCACTGAACAAAGGATTGATGTAGTAAAGAAATATTTGGGGGCATATTTCATCAGAAGCATTAATATCAGTGGTTGAGGTTTGACCTACTTTTCTCGCTTCTCTCTCTCTTTCTTCTCTCTGATCAAACCTATAAAAATGGGGGCAAGTTTCATTGTAAAGGGTTGGACATCCTCTTGTGTTTTGTAGGCTCCCCTTTCCTTCTGGCAAGGGTCTCCTGCAGTTAAGACCTTCCATTAAAACTACAATACGATTTCTCACCTCTTGGTCGTTTATTAATGTATTGTATCAATCTGCAAAGCAATAAAGCATGTTTTGTGATTGATTCTAGATCCTTTCTTGTTTTATTTTCTCTCATCTGTTCTTTCATTTATTAACCTAGTTATCTGTGCTTGATTATTATAAACATTTTATTTGGTTTGTGTCTATTAGAGAAACAAGTGTCCATCATTCCTTCGGTGCATCACCTTATAGCTTAGCTTTAGTTTTTAATTTCTATATTCCTTCTATCCCTGTCCCCTTGATAAAGTTTGGATTAGGATTAATAACAAATCCTTTGCAAGTTTCTACATATGCACCTAAACAAAGGAATAGGAACCAACCTTTAATATGGAGAGTCTTCTTTTTTTACAAAGCCCCACCGTTTGACAAAGACTCAATGTTATGCGGATAACACCAAATGATTCTGCCTTAGAAAAGTAGATCTTTATAATCATTTGGGGTGCTGTGATTTTTCACTAGAATTTCTTCCTCTCTTGCTTCCATGGCTTCCTTCACTCAAACTTGAAATTTTAACAAAAGAAAATAGACCAAATGTGAAGTTTAGAATAAAGGAAAGGTTTTAATAAGAATTCATAAGGATTTCTAGATTTAGATGGAACCCTAGGATTTCTAGGTTTAATCTAAGGGTTGAGGATCAACCCTAATTTTTTTTGGTAGGAATATATTTTATAGATGTTTAAATAAAATTTAAAGGTACGTATAGATGAATGAATGGGGCCATTTAATTACCTTGTTGTGCAAGTCTTTGTCTTAGTCGCTAGTATGTTTTAGTATATTAATGAAATGTGTGAGATTAAATTTAATAGTGCAATGTAACAAATAACAAAGTATAAGGTTGGCCATGTTGGGATTAATCATTGATTAAAGAGAAGAAAGAATTTAATGAAGTAAATTAAATTATGGCACCTTCCTAGTTGAATTTTAATTAACTAAATTAGAGATAAACTATAAATATTTAACTATTTGGAATAGACTTGGTTTCCCAATCATAGGGTTGAGAATATTGGTGTAAGATAATTTAATGTACCCTAGGGTTTGAACCCTTGTAACCTTATAAATTTATATATATATATATATATTGCTACTACTTTCTTGAACAATATTAGGGTTTTCGCGTGTTTCTAGACTTTCATTTTTTTGGCCATTACACTTGCTATCAGATCCGTGGGTTCAACACTTGGACCTTGGCCCGGAATTGAAAACAAAAACTAGTTAGCAAGATTTGAACCTCCATGATTAAAATAGTAATAAAATAATAAGGTCATTCAAAGTGTTGAACTTGCCTAGTGGCATTTTGTCAAACCTATATAAATAAAAAGGTTTAAATTAAATGGGTATTCTTACAAACTTCTGGTGTAACAAGAACTTGTTTTCCTTTGAAAGATAATGTTTGATGAGTGCTCACTTTTGATTTAGTCGTATGATGCGATAAACCCTGTGAAAATATTCCTTGTTAGAATGATAAATTGTATGGTGTGAATCTTATGTTTTGGCATTTTTTCATTGTGTACTAGGGTTAGAAAGAGTAAAATAGAATTTGTTTAATTTCCTAAATTTTCCCTCTTTCCTTCAAGTGGTTGGATGAGATAGTTGGAGTTTCTACTTTCGCGACTTAATCCTCGTATGAGTAAGTGAATATTAGTTCTTGGTGTTGCTTTTGATCCATCCTTGTGTATGCATTATTATAACCGATCTCAAGGTATAATACCCCTATTAGTGGCCATGAAGGGTTGCGAAGTGATTATGACATTGAATTTATGTATTTTAAATATATTTTTAAATTATTGTTATTTTATAAAGAACCATCATTTTTTTAATGGTTGGATTGAGTGGCTCTAAGGCTCTTTTCGTTATATTTTTGCAAGAATTTTCAAACTTTGCAATTTGGCTACTTAGCCTCTTTCCTTGATTGCTGATATTTCTTGGATTTTACTATGACTGGTGACTCGGAGCTCATTTCTCTATTGGCTACTTAGATAAATGTTATGTGCCTATTTCTTGCATGTTACTGAGCTATTTCTACATTGTTTGTTTTGTGACATTCCGTCGTATGGGGGTACACCCTAGGTGCCTTCAACATCCTCTTAGGTTATTTAAGTTATGTCTTGGTTTTGGAATGAAGGAAACCTGAGTGTACCTCAGATCTTGGAGTGACTCTTTCCTTACTCAGTCTTCTAGATTGGGAGATTTCATTGTGTAGTGTGGTCTTGTTTGTAATTTGATAGCTGTGGTGGTGATTCTCTTAAAACATGGTAAGATATTTCCTCCTCATCAGAGTAGATGTGTTTTGTTATGATCTTATGGTTTGTGTGAGGTCAGATTGACTCTTGGTTGAATTTATATTCTAGTGGATAAGTGTTTGTTTGGTAGTGATGTTCCATAATGGCATGCTAAGTTTTATCATGGTTTCTTTGTTTCTTTATGGAAAGTATTGACTTGTGGATTGTATGTATCCTAGTAACTATGGTTATATTTAAGCCCATTCAGGCAGTATGTTTAATGAAGTGTTCTTATCTTGATCCCATTGACCTATGAATAAAGTTACCCTTGTCTTAATCCTTTAGATTTTTATGAATAAAACCTTTATGACGTATTAATCTTTGGATAATGTGGAGACACTTAGGAATTTTGTTGGGTATTTTGAACCTTACTATTAGATATGTTAGTTTCAGAGATTTTTTTTTTAATCTCGGTGGTGCTTATCTTGTGCTTCTTCTTTTAAAACTATAACTCTTGGTCATAGATTCCATGTTTAGATAAATTGATTGTTCTCTTTTATTTGATGTTTTCTAATGGAATGTGGTTTCCTTAGAGTAAAATTTTGCATAGTCATCTTGTTGTTTGGCTGGTGGTATCTTGCGGAAATATGTGTGTAGATTTAAAAAATTTCCTTGTCTTATTATAAAACTAAAATTTTTGATCCTAAACAACAAACATTGTTGAACCTCATAAATTCATAAAAGTAAATATGCCTCTTTAATGAGTCTTCCTTATAAATTCATTTGAAATTTGTAGAGACTCACTAGAAATGTTTAATGATGCTTGGAATTATTTGGTAAACCCTTGAAATATTTTTGTGGTTCATGTTGAATGATAGATTTCAAGTGGTTACAAAATTAAAGATGTGTTGCTATGTTAAATGCCTCTTGTTCCTATAGAATTAAAAATGTGATATGTTGAGTCATCTCTCTCTCTCTCCCATGAAATTAATAATGTGATTCGGTTGCCTCTTCCTTCTCATTAAAGTAAAATGATTAATTTATCATAACAAGACCCTAATTGAGGAACCTGGATTTTGAGACAAAAAGTAAATAAATAAAATAGAACATTAGGAAAAAGGAAACGTTTTGTTTTTATAATCTTGGTAGATTAATAAAAGATATCAATTTATGTGGAATGAAAATAGAAAGGAAAATTTGATCTTTTTACCTTCCTTAGAAGTAAAATAAGTGTTGCTTCCACCTATTCAAAATACTGAAAGATTATGCCAACTTAGCGTTGCTCTTTGTAACAAAAACTTGTGATTCCATAATAAAAGGAAGTTTTAATCAAGAAAACTTGTAAGGATTGTGTTTAACAAGAAAACAATAACTTTGGACTTAAGAAGTCAATTTATTAAACAACTAAGATTTATGTATCGAGTATAGTTGAACCTTTAGTTATCCCACCTATCCAAATTGTGAAACACCTTGTAGATAGTGATGTGTTCTAATTACAAAGTACTCCTTTGATTCATAGATGTATGTGCCTTTCCATTGTAGGAGTTTTGTTCCTCATACCCTTGTTTCCTCATACCTCGACGAGTGTGAGTTGTGGCCTTTCGGATCTGGTCTTACCTCTCGTGTTTAAGAAAACAACCTCCTTGTGTGTGGATTTATTTCTTGGCGACACAGGTCATTGTAGCTTTTTAAAAAAAAACATATGTTAAGGATATGAAATAATTTTGGTAAATCCTCTTTCTTCTTTTTCTTAAGTCACCGTGTGGTTGTTTCCATTTTCTCATTGGGAAGGGTAGTGAAAGTTGTTCCGGTAAGGTTTTTATTCACTTTTGGTATGATGCTCTTCTGGGCTGTAGTTGGACCCCTTCTTGTTACTTGTGTTCTCCTCTCTAGCTCCCTTGAGTACTCTTTAGTGTTATGAATTATGCATGTGCTCTCTTATGGATATTTTGGTTTTTAGTAGGGTTTAAGATAAATAAATCGCTTTGTGTTATGTCAAGTGAGTCATTCCTATTGTATTGATATGTTATTCCAATTATAAATTCCTTATAAATGTTTGACATTTCTAAATCAGGTTAGTGTTGTCTGTTCAATCTTGAATGTAAAATCAAGTTATATAAGACCTTAAGGTCATGTTTCCTTAGTATTTCCATGAAAATTTTATCGTACCCTCTTGGGTTATGCAAGTTCTTTCCATGAATAGTCTTCTCGATGGTAAATGTGTTGGCTAACTTAAATGTGCTTGCTTGTTAAACTTCATCTTTTGTGATCTCAAAATTGTGAGACCTTTGAGTATACATGTTTTCTCGTATAAATTGATAGTCGTGGTTGATATTTGTTAGCCTTGTCTTGATAACAAACTTTGAAAGCACAACTTAACCTCAGTGTAAGCCTTAACTTGTGTTGTTGCAGTATGTGGGACCCATGGGAGACTATATGGTCATTTCAAGTTCATGAAATTATCTATGTCTTTCCTTTACATGGTGGTTATCTTTGAGGCTCCTTGACCATTTCATGTTTTGATGCTTTATGTTAGAACTTGGTTGACCACGTAGATTTACTCTATAGAATTATATTTTTGCAACCTTAAAGAAATTTTAGGACTCATCCCTTTCAATCTCCATTCTTCTTGTTAAATTTCATCGAAACAAATATGAGTTCTCTAGACCCACACTTGTTGAAGAAAAGGAATTCCACAAAGGATGTGATTCTATTTCTTTTGTTTTGGTCCCAAACTCTTTCTCTGTGACTTCCAGGAGGAAGTCAAATTTAAGAGGAGGGGGATGTAATGCCCACTTCTCTTCAACACTAAATGAAACATGATTATATTTTCTAAATTTTTATAATCATAAACCTTTTTTGCTTTATTATTTTTAGCATACTGAAAAGTTGTATGGGGCATCATCACTCCATTGTGTTTTGATTATTATAATTTTAACTATATGTTGTACTGTGAACCGTGATGGGTATTTAGGGATAAAATAATTAGCTAGAATGGTTACATTGTCGTAATTTGATTGTGATATCATTACTCTTTGAGATTGTTTTTCTAGAATAGGTTTATCTCTGTGATTGGACACATAGACACAACTGTTCTTTATTCACGACATATGTTAATAGGAAAATGAAAGTTACACATTGTGTTAGTGGAATTGAAGGACATACATTATTGTAACCAAGCTGACTAACTTGCAATATACATTCGGTATGGAAGAAAATGATGTGTTGTTAGATAAATATATGTTGATATTCTAATCATTTTTGTATTGGATTTTTATTATGATGTTCAAAGTTATTTTTGTAATTCAATTGATATTGGAGATTTTTGAAATTGTGAATGAGTGAAATTATTGTTCTATTCTGATGATCCAGTTTGTCTTTGATCTTAGTTACAAATTGAAGTATGAGTAGAATAGATATGTTGAAATTGGAATAATTGTTAAATTACTAGTTCTTAGCAATAGTAGTTCTGATTTTTAATGTTTGAAATTGATAGTTAGACGTAAGTGTTTTATTACTTAGAGATCGTTAATATGGCCATGAGGCTAGAGGGGTATTGCATGTTTTGCAGGAAAACAGATCATGAAAAACTATGGTGGGATTGAAGACAAACCACATTGTAATTATAGCTAATTCAACAAGGGTCACCATGGAAACATGTATTTGTATGTGTGTTAGAATTATTGTTAGGGGGAAATTGTGACCAAGGGGTTATGTGTTATCTTTTATTTATTTTTCCTTTAATTTATATTAGTTTTTGATTTTAGTGATGTAATTCCTATGTATAATTAATTGGAATTGGGGTATGTATTTTACCCTTTATTATTAATGGGTTGTAGTGTCTTAATTAAAGATAAATCAATCTTGTCATAAACTAATTATAGATGTGACCAAAGGAATTTATTTATTAGGGTATATTTCTCTTGGATTTTGAGTTGGAAGATGAGTGCGTGGGGATCTTGAGTGTTTTACACTCTACCCATTTATGGAAAAACGAATTTGGCCTTAGAGGGAAATTTTGGAAGCTTATGGGACAAGTCAAACTTGTCCTACACCTCTTAAATTTTTATGCTAACCATACCTATGGGATGGGGGGTAAAAATTAGACCCCATTAGGTGTTTTGGGAAGACAAACAGGTATAATGTTGAGTGCACTTTCTTTCTTGTAATTAATTTTGTCCAAAAAAAATTATCCAATCAAACCATGAGCTCAAGTATACACACTTGCGTAAACACAAGGGTGTTGTGATTCGGTGATAATAGGCACTTGAGGGAGGCATAAGATTATTTAGGGGATTTTAGATATGCATTGGAGGCTTTAAGGTGGGCACCCATTCCCATTGGGAGGCATAAGTTGCCTCCCCATAGGTATTTCTCCTTTGGCTTTCATTTTAAGCCTTATTTTTGTTATTTGGTTTTACTTCTTTCTTGTGTTACATTGTTAATTTGAATGTGGTTGAAATGGTTGTGAAATAGGTTTTTTGTGTTGTGGAAGCTTTTCGTTTCCTTGGTTGGGGCTCCGGGGTCAATAAGGAAGATGGCTTCTTCTCCTCACTGGAATTCTTGGTTTGGTGGAGAGTGTTACCTCTCCCCCCTTTTTTTTGTTGCGATCAAATGAAGCTTGGTGGAGATCTTGTTGGTGATGTGAAAGTGGAACTGTGATGGTGTCTAAAAGAAATCATTCCTTTTGATTAATCCCTCTTAATATTCCCACTCATGGTGGAATTTTGTAATATCGTATTTTGTTTAAAGGAGATTTAGCTTTGCAAGTTGTAACATTCCTCGAAAAAGTTCATTGAAAATTTGTAAAAATCTCTTCTCATTAAACTATTGTATAGAAAGAAAAGAATCAAAATGAGAAATATGGTGTAACACTTTAGTTGAAAGTTGTATTGTGACAAAGGAAGTTTAGCTTCATTGTTGTAGTTGTTTTATTGAACATGTGAAAGGAGAAATAGAGAAGTTGTAGATACAAATAATGTATGCATGGAAAACTTGAAGTTAAAATAAAGTGTTGTAGCTATTTTTAACATATAAGTTGTAATGTAAATGGAAAGAGAGAATAAATTTGAAGTATATTATTATGTTGGAATATTACATTATTGTAGTAAGGAAAAATAACAATACTCAAGTAGATTTAGAACTTTTAAATCTCAGAATTGGAAAAATAATTTGTTGAACAAAATGAAAATGATCTTGTAGTTTTCGTTATTATTGAAATAGAAAATTCTTTAAAATGAGTAATTTTAAAAATAGAGTGAATAAATGAAGCTAAATTTTACAACTGGACTTTTTAGACATATAATTTTTTTCTCAGAATGAATCTTGTAACACTTTAGTAACTTCTGTTTTTAGAAAAATCTCGGGTTTGATGGTTCTGTTCCTAAGGAACAACACTGCTACCTTATGCAAAGTGGCGGTCTCGTAACCACTGCTCATGCAAGGTGGAGGTATCAGAACCGCCACTACATTAGCCAGAGGTTCATGGTTTCTCACCCAGGTAGGGTGGAAGTCCGAAGACCACCAGCCTACTTTACATGGAGGTCTTGTCACTCACGGTAGAAATTTCTAGTTCTGCATCTTTGTAATTTCTAACTTGTTATAACTAAAACTATAATGTTGTAAATTTACTAAGGACACCTCCAGTAATCAAACAATGGAAAATCTCATGGTTTTAAGGAATATAATCTTTAAAAAGGAAAAATAAAAGTGTTAAATCTTGTTTATATTATTGGAGAGAGGGTTTTCCCCATATGGATAAACCAAAATACAAATGGCTTGAAATTAAACCCAGTTTCTAAAGGAAAACCTCCTTCAATGCTTGAATGAAATAACTACAATGATAAATCTACAATCTAAACAAATCTAAGCTTGATCATCTTGAAGAAAATCGTCCAAAGTTCTTCCTCTCTTACTTCCATGGCTTCCTTCTCTGTAACCTATAATTTTAACAAAAGAAGAAAGACTAAATTATAAGTTTAGAATAAAGGAAAGGTTTTAATAAGAATTCATAGGGATTTCTACCTTTAGTTGGAATCCTAGGATCTAATGGCCAAGATTGGTTTAATCTAAGGATTGAGGATCAACTCTAATTTTTTTTGGTAGGAATATATTTTATAGATTTTTAAATAAAATTTAAGGGTATGTGTAGATGAATGAATGGGACCTTTTAATTACCTTAGTGTGCAAGTGTTTTTCCTAGTCCCTAGTATGTTTTAGTAAATTAATGAAACGTGTGACATTAAAGCTATAAGGATAATGAAATAAAAAACTAAGTATAAGGTTGACCATGTTGGGATTAATCATTGATTAAAGAGAAGAAATAATTTAATCAAGTAAATTAAATAATGACACCTTCCTGACCGAATGTCAATTAACTGAATTAGAGATAAATTAGAAATATTTAATTCTTTGGACTAGACCTAGTTTCCCAATCACAGGGTTGATAATATTAGTGTAAGAGAATTTAATTTGCCCTAGGTATTGACACTATTGTAGTCTTATAACTTAAAAAGAAAATTAAAATAAAATAAAAATACTGCTGCAACTTTTAGGATCAATACTAGTGTTTCAACATGTTTCTAGAGCATCGTTTTTGTGGGCGTTACACTTGGTATCATATTCGTGGGTTCAACTCTTGGACCCTGGGTCATCATTGAAAATAGAAACCAGTTTTAGGATTTGAACCTCTATGATTAAAATAGTAATAAAATAATAAGGTTGTTCAAATTGTTAAACTTGCCTAGTGGCATTTTGTCAAACCTAGATAACTAAAAAGGTTAAAATTAAATGGATATTCTTACAAACTTCTGGTGTAACAAGAACATGTTTTCCATTGAAAGATGATGTTTAACGAGTATTCACTTTTTCTTTAGTTGTATGATGTGATAAACCCTATGAAAATATTCCTTGTTTGAATGATAAATTATATGATGCGAAGTCTTGTGTTTTGGCATTTGTTGTTGTGTGCAGGGGTCAGAAAGAGTAAAGTAGAAGTTTTTTAGTCACCTAAAATTCCCCTCTTTCCTTTAAGTGGTTGGAGGAGATAGTTTGGGTTTCCACTTTTGCAACGTAATCCCCATATGATTAAGTGAATATTATGTCTTGGTGTCACTTTTGATCCAGCCTTGTGTATGTATTATTATAACTGAGCTCGAGGTATAGTACCCCTATTAGTGGCCATGATGGGATGAAAAGTGATTGTGATGTTGACTTTATGTATTTTATAAATATTCATAAATTGGTGTTATTTTATCAAGGAACAAATTTTTTTAGGTTGGATTGAGAAGCTATAAGGCTCTTTTAGTTATATTTTTGTGAGAATTTTTAGAAATGGCAATCTGACTACTTAACCACTTTCCTTGATTGCTGATATTTCTTGTATTTTACTTTGACCGGTGACTTGAAGCTCGTTTATCTGTTGGCTACTTTCCTCTCTCTTGCCTCTTTCTTGCATGTTGTTGAGCTAGTTCTACACTGTTGGTTTTGTGACATTCCGTCATATGGGGGTACACCCTAGGTGCCTTGAATTTCCTCTAAGGTTATTTAAGTTATGTCTTGGTTTTGGAAATATGGAAAACCTGAGTGTGCCAAGGATCTTAGAGTGACTCTTTTGTTACTAAGTTTTCTAGATTGGGATAATTCATTGTGTGGTGTAGCCTTGTTGGGAGTTGGATAGTTGTTGTGGTTATTCTCTTATAACCTGTTAGGAGCTTTGTTGAGTATGGATCTAAATTACTCATGTTTTATCATGCAAATTGAACTTGTTGGAAAGTGACAGTAACCAACATCGATTAGGATGTGACTGGCATTGGTTAGGGAAAGTTGGAACTAGTGATGGCTAGGAAGATACGACATCAGTTACCTCTGTAATGAGCTTTTAATTAAGTCTCAGATTTTATATCTATTTTAGCATAAGAATAGATTTGATGAATGTAATTACATGGCTAAGTTCCTAAAGTCTTAAATGACTATTTAAAGCATAAAGCTAGGGTTTAGAGGAGAGGATTGATCATAATTAGAAGATAATTGTGAAAGAGAGAATTCTTGGTGAAGAAGGTTAAAAATCTTGTGGAAGAAAGTATTGAACATCTAAGAGGTGTGGAAGATTGTAAATCTTCATTGTATATCATGTCAAATCTTTGGATAATAGATTGGCTTATTTCTTGGTGGACGTAGCCCACACTAGGTGAACCATGTTAAATCTTGTGTTGATTTATGTCTCTTGTTTAGAATAATTCTTCTGGTAGAATATTTGTTGTTATTTCCATGTATGCTTAGATTTGATATATTGTCTCTAGAACCGGTGTGCTAATGCCAAAAACTGGTATCAAAGCTTTGTTTGAGGGTTTTGTGTCTTGATAGATTTACTCACATAGGTTTTTCTAATTAAGTGGGACCTACAACAATGAATGAAGATAATAAATACAAGGTAGAGAAGTTTTACGACCAAAATTATAAATTATGGAAGATGCAGATAGAGAATTATTTGTATCAAAGAGATCTGTACTTACCACTGGATGAAAATTTTAGACCTAAAAAGATAACTAATGAAGAATGGAATATTCTTGACAGAAAGGCTTTGGGATTTATAAGATTGATCATGTCATCATCTATGGCTTCCAATATTATAGAAGCAGCTTCTACGGTAGACTTAATGAAATCTCTTGCTAATTTATATGAAAAACCTAGTGCTTCAAATAAAGTTTATTTGATGAAGAAACTATTTAGTTCTAAGATGGATGAAGGTGAATCTACCTCTAGTCATTTGAATGATTTCTGATCTATTATAAATCAGTTAAAATTGGTTTCAATACCATTTGATGATGAAGTAAAAGAAATTTTATTCTTATGTTCTTTTCCTGATAGTTGGGACAACTTGGTAATGGTTGTTAGTAATACAACATCTGCTAATAATATTTTGAAGTTTGATGATGTGGTTAGTATAATCTTGAATGAAGAAATTTGTAGGAAAAGTATAGAGGAAACATCATATGGAAATGATTTGAATGTAGAAAGCAGGGGCAGGCAGAAGGAGAGATCCAAGAGTAAGAGTAATGGGAAATCAAAGCGAAGGGATAGCAGATATAAATCTAAAGGTAAAGGAATTACTTGTTGGAAATGTGGAAAGAAATGATATGCAAAGAAAGATTGTTGGTCAAAAGATAAAGAGAATTAACAACTAGACAAAGGTAAAGAGGTGAATCTTGCTACATCAGAGGTAATGCAAGATGGTCTTTTTCTTTCTTTCGATAGTATAATTGAATCATGGGTTTTAGATTCAGGAGGTTCTTTCCATGTAACCCCTAATAAGGGTTATTTCAAAAATTATGTCTAGGAAAATTTTGGGTATGTCTATTTGGGTGATGATGAACCTTGCAGTATTATTGGTAAAGGGGAAGTTAATCTAAAATTACAGAATGGAAATACATGGGTATTGAAAGATGTGAGGCATGTGCCAAACCTCAGGATAAATCTTATTTCTGCAGGGCAACTAGGTGAATCTAGTTGAATGGTTACTTTTATAGGAGACTCTTGGAAAGTCACCAAGGGTGATCTTGTTGTGGCCAAAGGTAAGAAGGTAGGAACATTATATTTATCTACCTGTGTTACTGATTCCTTTTCTGCATTATCTTCTTCAGATTCAGATGCATGCATGTGACATAATCAATTGGGTCATATGAGTCAAAAAGGAATGTGGATCTTAAATGCTAAGGGTAAGTTATCAGATTTGAAAGATGTAGATCTTGATTTATATGAGCATTGTATTTTTGGAAAGCAAAAGAGAGTGAGATTTCTCAAAGTTAGGGCAACTAAGAAGGAACAAAAATTGGAGCTTGTACACTCAGATGTATGGGGACTAGCTCAGGTAGCTTCTTTTGGTGCATCCCAATATTACGTTACTTTCATTGATGATGCTACAAGAAAGGTATGTGTTTATTGTATTAAACATAAATATGATGTTTTTGAAACTTTTAGAAGATGGAAATCCCTTGTTGAGAATGAATCAAATTAAAAGTTAAAGTGCCTTAGATCTAACAATGGTGGTGAATATTGTAGCAAGGATTTAAATGATTATTTTTTGAATGAATGGAATACGTAGAAAAAGAATGGTTCCAAGAACACTACATGAGAATGGTGTTGCAGAGAGAATGAACAGGACAATCATGGAACGTGCTAGAAGTATGAGGATACATTCTGGATTTCCCTTACAATTTAGAGCAGAAGCAGTTGATACAGTGGTTTATTTGATTAATCATGGTCCTTCAAGTTCACTAGATGGAGGAATATCAGAGGATGCTTGGACTAGAAAAGAGGTAGATATTTATTTTCTTAAAGTTTTTGGTTCAATAGCTTTTTTGCATGTTGATAAGGAAAATAGAAAAAAGTTGGATGCAAAATCCAAGAGATGCACTTTTATTGGTTATGGATCTAGTGATTTCGGATTTTGTTTTTGGGATTTAGACAATTCTAAGATTGTTAGGAGTCGTGATGTTGAATGGAGTGAAAAGAGAATGTACAAAGATCAAATTTTAATACCCAAGGATGAGAAAATCGAGAATTTTATTGATGAGAATGAACTCTCGGGTTTGAAAATAATACCTACAGAAAATACACGATAACCATGGTCGATTAGGCCCTGACCGACATTGGTCAGATGGACCAGAAATTTTTACTGAGGAGGAACCAGTGAAGGTTAGAGGTGACCGGTGGTGGTCACTGTCAGAGCTAGATAAAAATTATCAAGAAGCCCAGATTGAGCCTCCGGTACCCCAAACTTCTGTAAGAAGGTCACAAAGGGTAAGTAAACCTCCAGAAATATTTACACCTTCTCTATTTTATTTGTTACTGACTGATAATGGTGAACCAGAAATATTTGAAGAATAAATGCAGGATAAGACCCAAGTGGAGTGGGAGCATGGCATGAACGAGCAAATCAATTCCTTGGAACAAAACCAAACTTGGGATTTGGTTAAGTTGCCAACAGATAAGAGGAAATTGCAAAACAAGTGGGTTTATAGGATCAAGGAAGAAGAGGGTAGATAGAAAAGGTACAAGGAAAGACTTGTAGTAAAGGGATTTGCACAGAAAGTAGGTATTGATTTTGGTGAAATATTTTCTCCTGTTGTTAAGATGACTTATATTCGTACTATATTGAGTTTAGTTATAGTAGATTATTTTCATTTAGAGCAACTAGATCTGAATACGTATTTCCTTCAAGGTGATTTGGATGAAGAGATTTATATGTAGTAGCCGCTAGGTTACGAAGTCAAGGGTAAGGAGAAATTGGTGTGCAGGTTGAAAAGGATTCTATATGGACTCAAGCAAGATCCAAGGCAATGGTACATGAGGTTTGATAGTTTTATGCATGAGCATGGTTACTTGAGATGTGAATCTAACCATTGTGTTTATTTAAAGAAACTTGGAAATAGGAGCTATATTATTTTGTTACTTTATGTGGATGATATGCTTATTGCAGTATCTAGTATGCAAGACATTGGTGAGCTTAAGAGAAAGCTAGCTAACACATTTGCAATGAAGGATTTAGGAGCTATAAAGAAAATTCTTGGCATGCAAATACACAGAGACAGGAAAATAAAGAAATTTTATTTTTCTCAAGAAGCTTATATTAATAAAGTGTTGGAAAGGTTTAATATGAAAATTCAAAACCTATTGGTACACCTATGGCTGGACACTTAAAATTAAGCAAAGATCAGTGTCCTACATCACAAGAGGAGGTTGATTACATGATACATGTTTCCTATGCTTCAGTAGTAGGAAGTATTATGTATGCTATGGTTTGTACTAGACCAGACATTGCACAAGCAATGGGAGTTGTGAGTAGATTTATGGCTAATCCAAGTAAAGAGCATTGGAAAGTAGTACAATGGATACTCATGTATTTGAAAGGGACATCTAGCATGCAGTTATGCTATGGAGGTTTAGATATTTCATTACGTGGCTATGTTGATTCGGATATGGCTGGAGATCTGGATGGTAGGAGGAGTAGTACTGGATATATTTTCACAGTAGGTGGAATGATAGTTAGATAGATTTTGAGATTGCAGAAGGTAGTGGCTTTGTCTACTATAGGGGTAGAGTATGTTGTAGCTACAGAGGCTAGCAAGGAGATGATATGGACGAGTAGGTTCATGGAGGAGTTGGGAAAGGAGCAAGATGATTGCAAGTTGTTTAATGACAATCAAAGTGTAATCCATTTGGAAAAGAACTCAACATTTCACTCCAAAACAAAACTTTATCAGTTGAGGTATCACTTCATATGACAAGTATTGGAGGATGGACAATTGAATTTGGAAAATATTCATACAAGTAAGAACCCTGGGGATATGCTAACTAAGTTGTTAGCAAAGGAGAAGTTGGAGCTACACTCTACTTCTATTGGTCTTCAAGTTTGAGGGTCGATGAGGAAGAAACAAATCCAAGGAGGAACCAAGAATGGTATTGTATAGGTACAGTGTGCAGTATTTAATCTCCAAGTGGGAGATTATTAAGTATGGAGCTAAATTACTCATGTTTTAGCATGCAAATTGAACTTTCTAGAAAGTGACAGTAACTGGCATCGGTCAGGGTAAGTTGGAACCGGTGACGGCTAGGAAGAATTGACGTCGGTTACCTATGTAACGAGCTTTTAATTAACTCTCGGGTTTTATATCTTTTTTTTGCATAACAATAGATTTAATGAATGTAATTACATGGTTAAGTGCCCTAAAGTCTTAAATAAATATTTAAAGCATAACGCTAGGGTTTTGAGGAGAGGATTGATCATAATTACAAGACAATTGTAAAAGAGATAATTCATGGTAAAGAAGGTTAAAAATATTGTGGAAGAAAGTATTGAACATCTGAGAGGTGTGGAAGATTGTAAATCTTCATTGTATATCTTGTCAAATATTTGGATAATAGATTAGCTTGTTTCTCGGTGGACGTAGCCCACACTCAGTGAACCATGTTAAATCTAGGGTTGATTTATGTCTCTTGTTTTGTATAATTCTTCTGGTATAATATCCGATTTTATTTGCATGTATGCTTAGATTTGATATATTGTATGTACAACCGGTGTGCTAACCCCAACAAGATTTCCTTCTCATCAGAGTAGATGTGTTTTTTTACGAGCTTATGGTTTATGTGAGGTCGGATTGACTCTTGGTTGGCTCTATATTCTAGTGGATAAGTGTTTGTTTTGTAGTGATTTTCCGTAATGGCATGCTAAGTTTTATCATGGTTTCCTTGTTTCTTTATGGAAATTATTAACTTGTGGATTGTATGTATCTTGGTAACTATGGTTAGATTTAAGCCCATTCGGGCAGTGTGTTTAATTAAGTGTGCTTTTCTTGATCCCATTAACCTATGAATAAGGTTACCCTTGTCTTAACCCTTTAGATTGTTATCAATAAAACATATATGACGTATTAATATTTGGATTACGTGGAGACACTTATGAATGTTGTTCGGATTCTTTTGAACCTTGCTATTAGAGATGTTAGTTTGGGAGATTTTTTTTTTTATCTCAGTGGTTGTTTTCTTGCGCTTCTTCTTTTAAAGCTATAACACTTGGTCATAGAGTCCATGTTTGGATAGATTATTTGATTATTCTCTTGTATTTGATGTTTTCTAATGGAATGTGGTTTCATCAGAGTAAAATTTTTCTTAGTCATATTGTTGTTTGGCTGGTGGTATCTTGTGGAAATATGGGTGTTGATTTGAAAAATTTCCTTGTCTTACCATGCAAGTAAAATATTAGAGCCTAAACAACAAACATTGTTAAACCTCATAAATTCGTAAAAGTAAATATGCCTCTTTAATGAGTATTCTTTGTAACTTCATTTGAAATTTGTAGAGACCCACTAGAAACATTTAATGATGCTTGTAATTATTTAGTAAACCCTTGAAATATTGGTGTGGTTCATGTTGAATGATATATTCTTAGTTCTTATGAAATTAATGATGTGTTGCTATGTTGAATGCCTCTTGTTCCTATAGAATTAAAAATGTGATGTGTTGAGTCATCTCTCTCTCCCATGAAAGTAATAATGTGATTTGGTTGCCTCTTCCATCTGATTAAAATCTATTTAGTAAAATGATTAATTGTTCATAATGAGACCCTAATTAAGGAACCTGGATTTTAAGACAAAAATTAAATAGATAAAATACAAAATTAGGAAAAGGGAAATGTTTTCTTGCTAGAATCTTGGCATATTAATAAAAGAAATCAAATTGTGGAAAGAAAACAGAAAGGAACATTTTCTCATTTTACCTTCCTTAGAAGTAAAATAAATGTTCTTTCCACCTATTCAGAAATTTTAGAGATCTTGCCACCTTAGTGGTGTTGTTTATAACACAAACTTGTGATGTCATAATAAAAGGAAGTTTTAATGAAGAAAAATTGTAAGGATTTTGTTTAACAAGAAAACTATAAATTTTTACTTAATAAGTCAGTTTATAGAACAACTAAGATTTATGTATTGAGTATAGTTGAACCTTTATTTCTGTTGCTTACCCAAAATTGTGAAACACCTTGTAGATAGTGATGTGTTCTAATTGCATAGTACTCCCTTGATTCATAGATGTATGCACCTTTCCCTTGAAGGAGTTTTTTTCTTTACACCGTTATTACGTTTTAGTTCGACGAGAGTGAGTTTTGGCCTTTAGGATTGGGTCTTACATTTTATTTTTAATAAAACAAGCTCCTTGTGTGTTGATTTAGTCCTTGGGGAAAATTTTCATTGTAATTTCTTTTTTGTTGAAAACATATATTAAGGATATGAGATAACTTCGGGAAATCCTCTTTCTTCTTTTTCTTAAGTCACCTTGTGGTTGTTTCCCTTTTTCCGTTGGGAAGGGAGGTGCAAGTTGTTTATGTAAGGTTTTTATTCACTTTTGGTATGTGTTAGTGCAAAATCATAGCACCCCCAAATGAGTCTTCATATCTAATTTTCTAAGATAGATTAATTTGGTGCAATTCACATAACATTGAGATTTCCCAAAAGTGTGGGACTTTGAAAATGGGAAAACTCACTATAGAAGGTTGGTTCCTCTTCCTAAACTACCTGCCACAAGCTATTCTAGTGCAGGAAAGATGATATAATCCTAATCTAACTATCCAAGGAGACATGGAGAGAAAGAAAACAAGAAAAAATAGAGCCTACACTAAAATGGTGAGACAACAGAGAAGGAAAATTTCTTATCATCTAACCAAAATGCCATGAAACAAATGGAAGTGAGCAATGGAGAGGATGAAAAAATGCATCATAGGCCAAAGACAAGATTCACACAGAAAACATTTCAAACCCAAACAAATACTACTCCCAGATCTACAAATGAACATCCAAAACATGCACAGGTACCCTACAATGAAGAAAGGCAAGGAGAAACAACAAAAAGAGTAAAGGATGGAAAAATGCATGACAAAACATTTTTTTTTATTACTTTAAAAGTTTGCACAGAACATCATTCATGAGCAAGACACAAAACAAAATTTACAGAGCAGAGGAGGAGGCTTAGACTCTGAATTCTACCCTAAGGAAGAAAGAGAGGTGGGGGGCAGAGGCAGAATTATGACCAAAAAATAACTGAATATGCCCCTCCTCTACAATACATATGAAGAATAAGAGAGATAGGAGGGGAGAATAGGAGAGAGAGGAGGGAAAAAATAGAATCCTGTTTTAACCACCTCAAGAAACACATTGAATCCTTCTTTTAAATATCGACCACTATCAATCAATTTCCCTCAAATCTACCCCAAATTTTTCATGACTAGTTCCCCAGTGGATCAAATCGAATCAGATCTGGTAGTTGGAGAAATCAGGCTCTATGTTAATGGCCTGGGAGATATTTTCCCATTTTCACCCTCCAAGGCCTACAAAAACTGATATTTTATGTTCTTAAGGCATAGAAAGCATTGGGAGGTTTCCAAAAAGTCTTCTCCTACCAAAATCTAAGTTCGTAGTCAAAAGATATGGCTGTTTGAATTTGGGTCAGGTATGTACAAAATAGTGAGAAAACCAGTTCGAAAATAGGCCCCTTTTATATATTGGAAACATGGAGGGCTAGCCCATGTCTAAGGGTGGCCTTTGTATTTTGCTTTTGGAGTGGTGTGGGGCTGACATGTGGCTTCTTCGGGGACCTATTCAGTTTCCTTACAGTTTTGGCTAAGTCCTTTGCTCGATAGAGTCATATACCTTGACCAGGGACATGTGGCGACCTAACACTCGTTTGAGCTTCCCTTTTTGGATTCAAATTTGAATACATGTCATGCCAAAACATGGATCTCTCTAATACCTCCTCTATACTAATTCAATTTTGGGGTCCGTCCTAAACTATTTCGGATCCCCGAAGACTTTGAATCCTTCACCTTTTCTTCTCTTTCTTGCTCATGGCCTCTATGAAATTAGCTCCTCCTTCTCTAACCTTGTTATTCCATTTCTGATCATGCCTGTAATCTGTTTAATGGATATTAAGGCACAAATTCACTTGACAGAGCCATTTCTTCTTTTCCTTTCTACATAGGGTCATTTAATCTTCCGCATGCCCCGCCACTCCATTATAGAGTCCCTCTGTAAACTTGTTTGTCATCATGGAATGTGAGCTCATGGTTCTGAGTTGTGTCCTTAAAAATTTCCTTATGTGTACGAATTGTCTTTACCAAATTTTTTGAGGTTTGAATTTGGGATAACAATTTGGTGACTCATAGGGACATTTGCCTACTAAATGAAGAGAGCAGTAGCCTGGAAACTTCCATTGGGCATGGAATCAAATTAATGGCCTGGTACTAAACATTTCTTAAAAATGCACTCCCCAACTACCTGCCCTTTCTATGTTCTTCCTTTGTTTCATTTTTTACAACTATCAACAGCTACAGACAACTATGGATCTTTCTACCATTAATACTGAAGAGCCTGGCCTTGTTCTATCCCAAGAATGGATTGTTAAAATGTTTACCTGGGGCACATTGACCTTTGCAATGACATAACCTTGGAGAAAAAAAATGCAACAATAATTCCATGTACAAAGAATGAAATCATACATGCCTCAAATGAGACATGCATAGTGTGCACAAGAAATTTTTATGCTGAAAATAAAATCTACTCCTACTCCTATAAAAACCAGAAAGAAATAAAAGCTTAAACAAAGCCAGCCACAGGAAGGGAGAAATAATTTCCCTTTCTCAATATAGGCAGCCATGTAAATGATTTGACACTGAATATGGCTACCAGTATGAATGAAAAACTAACTTTAAGCCTATCTTCCACCCAAATCATCAAGGTATCTACATTAATGAAAAATACCTCCTCAACTTGATTGGAATTGGACTCCTCAAGGTGTTTATGATGACCCTTGGTAATTTGATGCTCATCCTCATGCCCTAATGTAGGCATGACTCATTTTGGCTTCTCTCTTGGATCCAATGAAGCTAAATATCTTATTGGGGATGGTCTGATCCTTTAGATGTGCCCTTTTCTTTGAAATTTAACTCCAAGAATGCAGTCTTTTTGTGGACCTTCTTGGATGGATGGTGTGATAGGGATGTTTTCTTTTCCTTCTTCAGTGATGAACATGGAAGACTCATATCTTCCAACCTTGGTTCCGGAGGGCTGCTATGAAGTGTAGGATGTTGTTTTTGAATGTTCTCCTCCATTGTAGTAGGCTCATGTTCTTGGAATGTGGGATATGGAGGATAAAATGATGTGACCTCCATGGGATCCTCTCCACCAAAGAAATCCTCCAAGTCAGAAAGATAATCTTTCTCCTTGTTGTCCTATTGCATGTGCTCAACATCCTCCATGGTGTCTTCCACATTTGAAACTTTCTCACCATGGCTTCCCTATTCCTCAAACATGAATTTTAAAAGATAAAACTCTTCTTTAACATCAGAGCTTGAAGGGGAGGAAGTGGGAGGAAGAACCAAAGGTTATTCAATGTCCTTCTCCACAATTGGAGCATTTGAAACTATATGGTCCTCCTCTACTACAAACTCAGCCACAACCACCACTGGTTCTTCAACCTTGACCTTCTCTATTGGCTTGAACATCAAGGGGATCTTTGTAAACCCAAATTTGGCAGCCCAAATCTTCAAGTTGTCTATCATTTATTCTCTATTGGGCTCCACTTCTTGTTGTCCTTGAATGGATTATTGATTATATTTCCAACATGGGCTTGGGAAAGTAAGAGGAGTGAAAGGTTAGGGTTCAACCATCTTTACAATTTCTTGTGGTGGGGAGGGAGGTGGAACTTCTTGTTTATTTGGAGGGGATGACTTCTTGGAAGGGAAAAGGGCATAAGAACTGAGATGAGGTTTGATCATCAGGATATGGAGAAGGGAAATAAAAACTTGGGGCATTAAGTGAGGAGCTTGACTCATGGTATTGCTGAAATGATAAAGATTGAGGAAGAGAAAATGAAGAGCTAGGAGGTGGTGGACTTACCTATTGACAAGGTTGTCTTGTGTCCAGCTCATAGGCCTCAATCTCCTCAATCCATTGTGTAAGTTGGAGCATCATTTCAATAATGAATAATAGCTTCTCCTGAGGTTTGTAATGTCTTGGAAAAGTGTCTTCCCATGGACAAGGTGCCCTGCAACCAATCTTGAATGCCTTCATTTGTGCTATGCCACTTATCTGCACCATGCCAGCCTCCATTTTTTGAATTTTCTCCAATAAACCAACATTCTCCACATATTTTTCACTGTTGTATGCATCTCCTTGTTCTTGATAAGCTCCATGGAAAAACTAACTTGAACCATGCTCATATGGGTAAGCATAATGATTCTGGATCTGATTATAATGCTGATTTGGAGGAGTTTAGAAATGCATTGGAGGTGGACTGCATTGTTGTAAGTGTGAGTTCTATGAACGGAATGAAGTCATGATTGCACAACTTCATGGAATGGGAGAAAATGAAAGATATGGAAGAATAAAATGGATGAAAATGAGTGCAAATCGATGGAAAAGGTTCCAAACTTAGAGAATGGATTTTTGACCAGATGGAGTCACCAAATGTGCTTGCATGTGCCTCAAAAGGTAGAATTCCACCAAGAACACATCAAATTTATGAAATAAAGTGAAGACACCTATCCCACCAGGTGTGCCAAATATGTTACAGAAAAATCACATCACCCCCAAATGAGTGGTTAGATCAGATTTTCTAAGGTAAATTAATTTGTTGTGATTCACATAATATTGAGATTTCTCAAAAGTGTGGGAATTTGCCAATGGGAAATCTCTATAGAGAAGGTTGGTTCCGCTTCCTAAACTACCTACCACAAGCTATTCTAGTATAGGAAAGCTAATCTAATCCTACTCTAACTATACAAGGAGATAGGGAGAGAAAGAAAAAAATAAAAAACCAAGCCTACACTAAAATGGTGATACACCAGAGAAGGAAAATTGTTGATCATCTAACCAAAATACCATGAAACAAAAGGAGGTGAGCAATAGAGAGGATGAACAACTGCATTAGAGGAAAAATATCATATTCACACAGAAAACATTTCAAACCCAAACAAACACAACTCTCAGATCTACAAACAAACATCAAAAACATGCATAGGTACCCTACAATGAAAATAGCAAAGGATGGACAAATGCATCACAAAACATGTTTTTTATTGGTTCAAAATTTTGAACAGAACATCATTAACGAGAAAGAGATAAAATGCCATTTACAGAGTAGGGGAGGAGGCTTAGAATCTGCATTCTACCCAAAGGAAGAAAGAGAGAGGGGGGCAGAGGAGGAAAGATGACCAAAAACTAACTAAATATGCCCCTCCTTTACAATATATATGAAGAATAATAGAGATAGGAGGGGATAATAGGAGAGAGAGGAGGGAAAAAAATTAATCCTGTTTCAACCACCTTAAGAACGCGTTGAATCATTTCTTGAAATATTAACCACTATCAATTAATGCCCCTCAAATCTGCCCCAAATTTGTCATGTCTGATTTCTCAGTGGATCGAATCAAACCTGATCTGGTATATGGAGAAATCAGGATCTGTGCGAATGGCGTAGGAGACATTTTCCCACTTTTCACTCACAAACAGCTACAAAAATGATATTTTATGTTCTCAATGCATATAGGTCATTGATACATTTCCAAAAAGTCTTCTCCCACCAAAATATGAGGTCTCATTCAAAAGATGTAGCCATTTGAAATTTGGGTCGAGTCCATTCAAAATAGCAGGAAAAGTAGTTCAAAAAAGAGCCCATTTTTTATACTAGATAGGTGGAGGGCTAGCGTATCTTTGAGGTGGCCTCTGCATTTTGCTTTTATAGTGGCACAGGGATGAAATGTTGCTTCTTCCATGACCTACTCAGTTTCCTTCCGTTTTTGGCTAAGTCCTTTGGTCGAAAGAGTCATATACCTTAACTAGGGACACGTGGCGACCTGGCGCTCATTTCAGATTTCCTTTATGGATTCAAATTTGAAGAATTTCCATGTAAAAACGTGACTCTCTTCGCTTCCTTCTTTGTACTTACTCAATTTTGGGGCCTGTACTAAACTATTTCAAAGCCCCGAAGACTTTGAATCCTTCACCATTTCTGATCTTTCTTACTCCTGGCCTCTCTGACACTAGCGCCTCCTTCTTTGACCCTTCTATTCCATTTCCTATCCCACCTATAATTTTTTTAATGGATATTAAGGTAAAAAATAACTTGACATATCCATTTCTTATTTTCCTTGCTACATAGGGTCATTTAATATTTTTCTGGCCTCGCCACTCCATTGTAGACTCCCTTTGCAAACTTGTTTGTCATCCTAGAATGTGAGCTCGTGGGTCTGAGTTGTTTCGTTCATAATTTCCTTATGTGCAGGACTTGAGTTGACTAAATTTGTTGGGGGTTGAATTTGGGATAATATTATGATGCTCTTCTGGGCTACAGTTGGACCCCCTCTCATTACTTGTGTTCTTCTCTCTAGCTCCCTTGAGTGCTCTTTGGTGTTATGACTTATGCATGTGCTCTCTTATGGCTATTTTGAACTTGAGCAGGGTTTAAGATAAATAAATCCCTTTGTGTTATGTAAAGTGATTGGTACCTATTGTATTGATATATTATTCCTAGTATAAATTCCTTATAAATGTTTGACATTTCTAAATCAGGTTAGTGTTATGTTTTCGTTCTTGAATGTAAAATCAAGTTGTATAAAACTTAAGGTCAAGTTTCCTTAGTATTTGCATGAAAAATTTATTGTACCCTCTTGGGTTATACAAGTTCTTTCCATGAATAGTCTTCTTCATGGTAAATGGGTTGGCTAACTTAAGTGTCCTTCCTTGTTGTTAAACATCATCTTGTGTGATCTCAAAATTGTGAGACCTTTGAGTAGATATGTTTTCTCGCATAAATTGATAGTCGTGGTTGATATTTTTTAGCCTTGTCTTAATAAAAAACTTTGAAAGCACAAATTAACCTCATTGTAAGCCTTAACTTGTGTTATTGTAGTATGTGGGATCCATGGGAGATTATATGGTCATTTCGAGTTCATGAAATTATCTTGGTCCTTCCTTTTCATGGTGGTTATCTTTAAGGCTCCTTGACCATTTCATGTTTTGATGCTTTATTTTTGAACTTGGTTGACCACGTATGTTTACTCTATAGAATTATATGTTTGCAACCTTACTTAATGAAAGTTTAGGAATCATTCCTTTCAATCTCCCTTCTTCTTGTTAAATTCCATCGAACCAAACTTGAGTTCTGTAGACCCACACTTGTTGAAGAAAAGGAATTCCACAAAGGATGTGATTCTATTTCTTTTCATTTGTTTGGTAACACTTTCTCTGTGACTTCTGGGAGGAAGTCAAGTCTAAGAGGAGGGGGATGTAATGCCCACTTCTCTTCAACACTAAATGAAACATGATTATCTTTTCCAAATTGTTATAATCGTAAACCTTGTTGATTTATTCTTATTAGCATACTACTAAGTTGTGTGGGGAATCATGAATCCATTGTGTTTTGATTATTATTATTTTAACTATATGTCATACTATAGACCCTGATGGGTATTTATGGATTAAAAAATTAGCTAGAATGGTTGCATTGTCATAATGGTAATGTGATATCATTACTATTCAAGATTGTTTTGTTGGAATTGGTTTATCTCTGGGACTGGACACATATAAACTATTGTGCTTTATTACCAGTATATGTTAATAGGAAAATGACAATTACACATTGTGTTAGGAAAATTGAAGGATAGACATTATTATAACCAACCTGATTAACATGTGATAGAAATTCAGTATGGAAGAAAATGATGTGTTGCGAGATAAATATATGTTGATATTCAAATAATTTTCGTATTGGATTTTTATTATGAAGTTTGAAGTTATTTTTGTAATTTAATTGATATTACAGATTGGTGAAATTATGAATGAGTGAAAGTATTACTCTAATCTGATGATCCAATTGTTATTTGATCTTAGTTGCAAACTGATGTATGAGTAGAATCGAAATGTTAAAATTGGAATAATTGTTAAATTACTACATCTTAGAAATAGTAGTTATAATTTTTAATGTTTGAAATTGATAGTTAGACATAAGTCGTTTTAATACTTCGACATCATTAATATGGTCATGATGCCAGAGGGGTATTGTTTGTTTTACAGGAAAACATATCACGACAAACTACGATGGAATTTGAGACCAACCACATTGGACTTATAAGTGAATTCAAAAAGGGTCACCATGGAAACATGTATTTGTGTGTGTGTTTGAATTATTGTTAGTGGGAAATTTTGACCAAGGGGTTATGTGTTATCTTTTATTTATTTTTCCTTTAATTGATGTTAGTATGTGATTTTAATGATGTAATTATTTGTATTATTCATTAGAATTGGGGTATGTATTTTACCCTTTATTATTAATGGGTTGTAGTGTCTTAATTAAAGCTAAATTAATCTTTTCCTAAACTAATTATAGATGTGACCAAAGGAATTTATTTATTACACTATATTTCTCTTGGATTTTGTGTTGGAAGTTGAGTGATTAGGGATCTTGACTATTGTACACTCTACCCCTTCATGGAAATTTGAATTTTTCCTTAGAGGAAAATTTTTGAAACTTATGGGACAAGTAAAACTTGTCCCACACCTCTTAAATTACTATGCTAAACCTATTTATGGGTTCGGGGGTCAAAATTAGACCCTATTAAGTGTTTTGGGAAGACAATCTGGTAAAATGTTGAGTGCACTTTTTTCTTGTAATTAATTTTGTCCTTAGGAGGTGTGGGCTTGGTTTATGTGTGCAAGTAATATGTCATTTCTTCACCCACTAATTAATTATTCTTTGGAGTTTGAAATTGGAATTTTGAGGTGGAGTTGAGGGTGAGTGATGTGACATCCTAAATGGAGACACATCACCCTCCTCTCTCCCTTTTCTATTTAATAAATTTCTTTTTCTTGATTGGGGGTTACTTCATTATTTTGTGCGCTTGCATTTTTTGAGAGTTAGAGGATTGTTGGGAGTTTTTGTGAATTGTTGGATCTCGTGGGTGCTTGCTTGGTTTTTAGGATCTTGGAGAGTTACTCTTGGAACAAGCTCTACTATGGAAAGGTAGGAGCTTTACCTTCCTTATGTTATGCTTTATTTTGTGTTTATGTGTTTGTGTTGAGTATTGTTTTCTTTAGAATGCTTGTTCGGTGTGGGCAGATTGCCTGAGTTTTTAGTAGGAGGAGACTATGGGGAGATTTCATGAAGGGAGGCATAAGGGTTTACTTTTTTTTTGGAGGGATTTTGGGTTGGGTTCCGCACCTTATACAACAAATGCTTGCATTTATTTATTGTTTATTTTATGAGGGAGTAATAAGAGATTGAGGGAGGCATATGACTATGTAGGAGGTATAAGGGTTACTTTTGGGAGGCATACAAGTATGTAAGGGATTTGAGATATGCATTGGAGGCTTTAAGGTAGGCAACCATTCCCATTGGGAGGTATAAGTGGCCTCCACATAGGTCTTTTTCCTTTGGCTTCCATTTTAAGCCTTATTTTTGTTTTTTGGTTTTCCTTCTTTCTTGTGTTGTTGCTAATTTGAATGTGGTTGAAATGGTTGTGAAATATTTGTCTGTGTTGTGGAAGATTTTCATTTCCATGGTTAGATCCACCTTTAATTGTAATTTGGTTAGGTTTTGAGGTCCAATGAGAAGGATGGCTTCTTCTCCTCATTGGAATTATTGGTTGGGTGGAGAGTGTTGCCTAGCTCCCCTTTTTTTGTTGTGATGAAATGAATCTTGGTGGAGATCTTGTTGGTTATGTGAAATTGGAACTATGTTAGTGTCTAAAATAAATCCTTCCGTGTGATTAAGCCCTCTTACTATTCCCACTCATGGCATAAGTTTGGAATATTGTATTTTTTTTAAAGGATATGTAGCTTTGTATGTTGTAACATTCTTTGAAAAGTTCTTCAAAAATTTGTAAAACTCCCTTCTCATTAAATTATTGTATAGAAAGAAAACAATCAAAATGAGAAATATGGTGTAAAAGTTTAGTTAAAATATGTATTGTGAGAAAGGAAATTTACATTCATTGTTGTAGTTGTTTTATTGAACATGTTAAAGAAGAAATATAGAAGTTGTAGATACAAATAATGTATGCATGGAAAATTTGAATGTAGAATAAAGTGTTATAGATATTTTTAACATATAACTTGTAATGTAAATGGAAAGAGATAATTAATCTGAAGTATATTATTATGTTGGAATATTACATTATTGTAGTGAGGAAAAATAATAACACTAAAATAGATTTATATATTTTTACTCTTGGAATTGTAAGAATAATTTGATGAACAAAACAAAAATTATCTTGTAGTTGTTTTCGTTATAATTGAAATAGAAAACACTTTAAAATGAGTAATTTTAACAATAAAATGAATAAATGAAGTTGATTCTTACAATTGGAATTTTTAGGCATATAAAATTTAGCTCAAAATGAATCTTAGAACACTTTAGTAACTTTTTTTTTTGAAAAATCTCAGGCTTGATGGTTTTATTCCTAAGGAACAGGACCGCTGCCTGTGTAGAGAGGTGGTCTCATAACTGCCGCTAAGGTAAGGCAACGGTCTCAGAACCACCGCTCCATTAGGTGGTGGTTCATAGTTTGTCACCCAGGACCACCAACTTGCTCTAGACGGCATTCCTATCACTTACAATAGAAATTTCTAGTTCTGCGTATCTGCAATTTTTAACTTGTTATAACTAAAACTATAAGCTTTTAAATTTACTAAGGACACCTTCCAGTAATCAAACAATGGAAAATCACATGGTTTTAAGCAATATAATTTTCAAAGTGGAAAAATAAAAATGCTAAATCTTATTTATATTAATGGAGGAAGGGTTTTCGCCAAATACAAATGGCTTGAAATAAAACCAGTTTGGAAAGGAAAAAATCCTTCAATCCTTGAATGAAAGAACTACAATGATAAATCTAAAATCTAAACAAATCTAAGCTTGTTCATCTTGAAGAAAATCCTCCATAGTTCTTCCTCTCTTACTTCCATGGCTTCCTTCTCTCCAACCCGTAATTTTAACAAAAGAAAATAGACTAAATGAGAAGTTTATAATAAACTAAAGTTTTTAATAAGAATTCGTAGGGATTTTGAGGTTTATTTGGAATTCTAGGATGTAATGGCCAAGATTGGTTTAATCTAAGGATTGAGGATCAACACTACATTTTTTTGGTAGGAAAATATTTTATATATGTTTAAATAAAATTTAAGGGTATGTGTAGATGAATGAATGGGGCCATTTAATTACCTTTGTGTACAAGTCATTTTCCTAGTCCCTAGTATGTTTTAGTAAATTAATGAAATGTGTGACATTAAAGATAATAGGACAATGAAACAAAAAACTAAGTATAAGGTTGGCCATGTTGGGATTAATCATTGATTAAAGAGAAGAAACAATTTAATCAAGTAAATTAAATAATGGCACCTTCCTAGTTGAATGTCAATTGACTGAATTAGAGATAAATTAGAAATATTTAATTCTTTGGACTAGATCTGGTTTCCCAATCATAGGGTTGAGAATATTCATGTAAGATAATTTAATGTACCCTAGTGATTGACACCCTATTAACCTTATAACTTTAAAATAAAAAATAAAAAATATTGCCGCAAATTTTGGGATCAGTATTAGGGTTTCAACATTTTTCTAGAGTCTCATTTTTACGGGCGTTACACTATGCATTATGGAAAATGATATCATATTACTCTTAGATTTTTGGGTTCCTTCTAGATCTTGGAGAGTATCAGTCCTTTAGCCTATCATCTAGCCTTTCCATCTAGCTTGTCTCACGTCCAAGATTTGTTTCATGTTTCTGTACTTAAGAGATACATTGTTGATCCTTCCCATATTAGATTAGACCTCGTTGTAGGTGTAGGATCAGGGGTAGGTGATGGTGGAGCCCTTTTGTATTTTTAACCTTTGGGCCCTGGGCCTTTGAGGTAGAGAGATTGATCATGTTTGAGTCTAGTGGGATAGGTATGATTCAATTACTACTACATGGGAAAATGCTACATTACTATAGGTCTAGTATCCAAACCTATTTCAGTGAGATCCAAGAGTAAGTTGAGTCTAAAGGGAGGGGGATGTAGTGCTCACTTCCCTTCGACACTTATTAAATTTTTATTTTGATTACTCTTGGTTATATACATAGATATTATTATATGATTTTGTCTTAGCATGATGATTAGATGATAGAGATACTTTGATTATTGAAGGATTTCAATTCATAGTATTATCATGTGGATTTATTAGAGAGACATTTTATATTGATGATGATGTTTTATTGACATATTTATATATATTCTGACATTAGAAATTTTCATCATATTGAGTAGGATTTAATAGTGAACTAATATTGTGATCTTAAAGGTATTGATGAAATATAAAATTGAGATGTTGTTGGAATTTTAAGATAGTAACATTATTTTCCTGGATAATTATTCAATTTATGTATGGATTATTGTTGATTTATATGCATATATTTTACCTTGGATGTTTTTATGTGGCCATGAGGGCAAAGGAGTTATTGTGTGATTTTGTAGGTGATTATATAACAACAATCAAAGGGGAAATTGAGACCAACCACATCGTAATGCTAGATGGATTCATCAATGGTCACCATGGAAACTTGTGTTATGTTGTGTGTGTTTTTTTGTCGTTAGGGGGTTCCCATGTGGGCGGGATTACCTCCAATTATTACCAAAGGGTTTTTGTGTTGTTCTTTTATTTTATTTTCCTTTATTTAATTTTAGTGTATGTGATTTTATGGTGATGTAATTCCCTTTTATCATTTATTTAATTTGTGAATATAGTAGTATATTAATCATGTTACTAAAATAATTACGGATGGGACAAAAATAAGTCATTTATTAGATTAATGGTAGTTTTTTTTGTGTGTTTTATTTTGAGTGTATGTGATCCTGAGTGTGATTAAACTTTTCCCACGCCTCTTAAATTATTATACCAACCCTACCTATCGGTTAGGGGGTAAAAAATATAACCCATTATTTTTTTTGGAAGGAAAAAGGCTACTTTTAATTTCACTTTCTTACATGTGTTTATTTCTTTGTCGTAAAGGGTAAGGGTTGGAGTGGTGTGTATTAGAGGTTTTTCATACCTCTCAAACACCCATTTATTTTGCCTTGGAGTATGGGTTTGAATTGGGTGATGTGGAGTGGAGAAGAATAGATGTTGCATCCTACATGGAGCCACATCATCTTCCTACTCCTCTTTTCTATTTATTTAAATTTTTGGGAAGTAAATGGGTTTACTTGCTTAGCTTTGGGTCTTGGATTTTGGGAGTGCTTTCTTTTTGGAATAGAAGGGAGCTTTGAGCTACTTGGGTTTGAAGGATTTTTTGAATTTCTTGAAAAGTGGAGATTTACCATGGCAAGGTAGGATCTTTCTCTATTGTTTTCTTCTTTCTTTCTTGTATGTTATGTGTTGTATGTATGTGTGTTATTGTTTGAAGTGTTGGGTAGTAAATTGGCCTCAGGTTGTGTTGAGATTTGAAAATGGGGATGAAAATATGTTGGGAGGCATAAGATATTCCTTGTGTGATTAGTAGGGAGTGAGTTTTGGATGCCCCACCTTATTCCATTTTATTATTATGTGTATGGTGGGAGCCATAAGAGAGAGGGAAGCATAAGACTGGGGGAGGCATAAGAGACATAGAGATGTTGTTGTTGGGAGGAATAAGAGATTTTAGGATTGATTGTGTTTTGTAGGATTTTAGAGGTGGGAATCCAAACCCTTGGGAGGCACAATGACAACCACATGTTCCTATCTCTACCTCGCTTATTTTAAATCAATTGTTTTGGAATTTTGTTATTCTTAAAAGTAAGTGTTTTTGTGTGGTTATATTTCTTGTGTGTTTGTTGCATGAAAGTAAATGTGGAAGCATTGTATAGTTGTCATTTGTTCAATCCATACCTTATTGCCTTCTAATTGGGGCTCAGGGGAAAATGAGAATAATTGATTCTTCTTCTCATTAGAGTTTTGGTTAGGTGGAGAGTGTTGCCTCTCCCCCATTTTTGGTTGTTATTGTTGGTGCTCAATTAAATCTCACCTTGACTTTTCAAAATGTCTCAGTCTGCATGGTTTGAAGTTTTCTCTATCTCCCTTATTAATGCATGAAATATTTTTCCTTCATTTGGTTACCATGGCGAGTCCTTTCCTTTTCTCGAGGATCACATTAATTCCAGTTAAAGTTTTCCATTTCTCTATCCATGAGAAAGAATTTGTAATTTGGGTGTGATATTCAGGGTTTCCCTGTCCTTTTATTTTTCAACAGTCATGTTCTCCCTATCAGTTTTTATCCCAACATCCATGGAAACATGGTCCTTTCTTATTAGATGCAGCCTGCCAGGTTTTTTTTGTGAAACTTACCACTTTTGTCACATTTGTAAAATATGCCAAATTGGCCCTGCGGCCCTAATAACATCTAATTGGTTATTCATAAAACATGGAGTGGCAGGAAAAATTCTTACTTTGACCCTGAGGATGGACAAGTGGTTGTTTTTCAAGAAAAAGGTGGAGAAGTGGGTTGTCGGTGGATTTTGGATTTTTTTTCCTTTTTGTGAAAAAGTGGCAAAGTTGTAAATTGATCCATAACCCCAGAGGGGATAGACTGATGTTACATGTTTGAGTCAGCATTTGAAAAAGTCAAAGTGGGGAAGTGGGTTGGAAAAGCACTTTGGATTTTTTAATCTTCGTTTTCAAATGATGTAAAGAGTAAAAGTGATTTGCGACTCTGATGGGGCCCATATCAAACATTGGAAGTAGAGAGGTGGATCTACAGAGAATTTTGATGTTTATTGGCCCACTTCAACTCAAATATTTTCCACGTGAAGGGCTTGCACTCCTTTGAGAATCCACCTCTAGGTCCTACCTTTGCAATTGCACCAAGGAGACACGTGGAGGTTTTCATTGGCCCTGCCCATACTTAGTCATTTTCTCTAAAGTAGCCAGTGTAGATTTTTCAGAAAATGGACACGTGGAGACCCTATGCTCATTTGAGGATCCACCTTTGGTTCCTACCTTTACAGTTTCTCCAAGGAGACACATGGAGGCTTTTGCTAGCTCCTCTCTATACTAAGACTTCTGAAGCAAATTTCTATTGTCTGGGACACATGGATGGCCTGCGCCTATTGCTTCCCAGTCAAAAAGGAATACTACAAAGTTTCCTTGGAAAAATTGACTTTCTTAGGAGATTCATTCCTTATTTTTCAAAAATAATGAAACCACTAACCTCTATGTCAAAGAATAATATGGTTTTCTACTAGAGAAAAGAAGGAACAAATAGTCTTTAATAAATTAGGGTAGATATATGACAAGATCCTACCTTCATAAATATGGAATTTTCCAAAGTATTTGTATTATACAAATTTAAATGAATTAATAATATTTTTTTCTATTTTAGTGTAGTAGAATAACAAAGGTATGTAGAAACTAATAAAATTCTTTATCTAAGTCTTCAGAGGTTATTAGGTAAGATACCCCTTTGTATAGAAATAATTTTTTTCTCTTATAAGGAGTCTCTAGAATTTTAAACACTTGAATTCATACAACAAAGTCCATTTAATGGTTTCACATCCATGTGTAAATAAATTCCTCTTGAGTAAGGATTGAAATGAGAAGAGGAAGTTTTTTATCTTTAAAGTAATGGAATATGATGTGGATATCAAGGTCATAATGTTGATTAGAGGAAGATGTTTATGTAAGTAGCTAGCTTCCAATATGCATGATAGTATGAATTTTTTCCTAGTTTTACAGAGATGAAAAATAATTTACTACAACTACAATACCTTTTAGTTGGACTTATAATATGGTTCATTTCCTTGAAACATGTCACTACCCTCAATATTTTAGGCTACAATGTATTCCTTATGTTTTTTCATATGACATACTATTTAAAAAAGATATAAATGGAATTAACTTGAGAAGTGTTAGCAGAAATAAAATTGAGAGTATTTTGTAAGAATTCCATTATGGATCATTAGGTGAACATTATGCCCCAAGAGTAAAAACACTTAAAATCATGAAAGGAAGCTAATATTATTTGAATATATTTAAAGATTTCACTACATGAGTGAAAAAAGTGTCACAAATGTGCCTTATTTGTTGCAAAATAGAAACTTTTAGCCCTTCTTCTCCACCCTATTTTAATTGAGAATCCATTCATGTAGTGGGGGATGTATTTGGTAAGGGTAAGTAATCCACATTTTTTCATGATACATAAATTGTATTAACAGAATGGATTATTTTATCAGGTTGACAAAAGTAGTTCTCTTGAAAGATGTAAATGAAGATAACATCCTTTATTTCTATGAGAAAATATTATCTAGGCTTGGACTCCCCTCCACAATCATATCAAATAATTCGTTTTCATTCATTGGCACCAAAATAAATATGTGGGATGTAAAAATTTTATTAATTTGAGTACATCCTCAAATTACTATCCCCAAGGTAATGGGATTGTTGAATAGACAAACAAGAATCTTATAAGAATCATTAAGATAACTTTGGAGGACAATCAAAGAATGTTGCACAAAAACTTAAAATCAGCTTTGAGTGCTGATAACATCAGTCCTTCAAGATCTATTTCAAGATCAAATTATATTCTTGTTTGTGGTAAAGAGAGAAGACTATCAATAATCCTTAGGTTACCATACCTAGAAATCATTAACCAACTCGAGATGTTTGAAGAAGATTCCATAGAGGTTTGATATGAAGAGAATGTGGAGTTAGTTGAAATAGGATACCAAGTGATTGTTAGGTTGTGGATCATGTTTTCATGTGTGAAATTGTTGAAGACTATGCACTAAGAGTATTGTATACTTTCCACAGTTGTCTCACTGGTGTTTGGGGCTAGGCTAGGTCCCTCTGCGGGGGTCTAGGGGCAGTAGTTCCCAGTAGCGGGGATTCAAGGGTGCTATCCCCTAGAAATATTTTCAACCCATATTCACAATATAGCTCACAAAATTTTCATGATATACCGGGAAACATGATTTTATCATCTGGGAGGGATTTTTGACCCATATGCTTATGGGACGGTTTTGGCCCATGGTTTTGATACACATAGTTTTGTAAAACTGCTTAAGCAGTTGTCTACTTATGTGATTTTTTGTATATAGTAGGTATGATGTAACATTTATGATGTGTCTATATTCAGGTGTGAATTTTGTAGATTTTTTTTCATATTATCTCCAAATAGATCTGGGTATTGTATTGAGAGAGCGATGGCGTGTACTAGAATATAAGAAAGTGATTATTGGTTGATGTATCCCAAATTGGGTGAACCACATTAAATAATGTCTCTTTGTGTTGTGTTATTTTTTTTGCACTTTTATTTCAGATTTGTAATATTTTCTGCATATTACTTTTTACTGTTGATTTTTTTGTGAGGGATTGTTTCGCATATTTTATACCTTATTTTCTAATAGTGATGTTTACAATGGAGATTCATAAAACTGAAATAAAAAAATATTGTGAGAAGAAAAAAGTGACAAAAACTTTTCATGAAGGATATATTGTCCTTAAATGGGATAAGGATAGAGCGGAACCATGTAAGAACACCAAATTTGAAACAATATGGACTGGTCCTTATGTTATTTCCAGTTGTAAATCACATAATGATTTTTAGTTGTGAAGATTGAATGGAGGGGAACTCCATATCTTAGTTAATTAGATATACCTCAAACATTATTATTAAGGTGAAGTTTCATCTTGTACATAGTATTTTTTATCACCAAATAACATCACCCCCCTAATTTCTAGCATTTGACTAAGGCATCTGGTGTGATTAGGTAACATGGGTACCATCTCTTAATATTTGGGACTAGAAATCTTGATATGGACCTCATAATAAGGTCATATTCCTCTTCCAAACACTATGCTAACACTACTCATAATGCAAGAAAAACACTTAACTAAACCTATCCCAATACTTATAAGGAAACAAGGATAGATAAAATGCAAGAAACAAGGGAAATTCTACACTAATGGGTGATAACAGCAAGAGAAGGGGTTGCTAGAAATTTCCCTGTCTTGAAAAATAGAGAAAGATGACCATGTAGAGGGTGGACATGCACCACAGACCACAAAACATGCATTCACCATTCCTCAATAACCACAACAAAAATTGAATCATGTTATAAAATGAACATATGCACAAACCTGCAATCATAATGAGAGGCAAGAGAAAACAAAAAATTTATTTATAGGCTAAAATAGTATCATATAACACCATTTTCATTTTCCCAATAGTATGCATAGTACACAATTTTGACAAAATAACGCAAGAAATTTGATTACAAAATTTAGAGTGAAGGCTTGAAGCTCAAAAATTCACAACATCTCAGTTGTGGATAATAGGGAAGCATGGGGAGAAAAAATCTCTAAATATTTACAATGATGCATCCCCTTTACATTTATAGAATAAAATCATGCAATAGGAGAACAAATTCATATTTCTAGGCATTATGGGGCTCCATCCCTACTAGCACAATGATTTGGGCTCTCCTGTTGATACCCATACATTATGTACTTTGTCATGTAAGAGACGAATGTGTGACCATGCTTCATTAATGGCTCCCCACCTACTATGGCACTATTCACAAGTGTGAGAGTTTTTACAATTTCAAAGTTCCAGATTTCTTCAAAATCCATTTTTTATGATTCAAAGTTGTAGCTCATCTTATAATGATTCCAAAAACTAAATTAAAAAAAAAGGAGATACGAATATCATGTTATGAAATGAAAACACAACCATGCACAATAATTTGCATGTGATGAAAGAATAAACGACCTATAACAAAACATAAAAGGGTGTTTAGAACATCCATGAATTTGTGTATATTGCTCCCAAAATTTATTTAAAACACCACATTCAAGCCCAAAGGCACATATCTTGCCTTATAATGTCCATTAGGGAGGTTTGAAATCTCCACAAAATATCTTACAGAAAAGAAGAAGGGAGACACATATACAAGGTATCCAACCTTTTTAAAAACAACCCCTCCTTATAATATATAGCAAGAATGAGAGAAAGGGAGAGAGAAGGAATTTGGAATATTGCTTCAACCACCCTAAAATGCATTAAAATCACTTACAATAATGATGGGTGCCACTACAAAACCATACCTCCATGTACTTTTCCTTTTTGGGGAAGAAAGGAAGCCCATACCTTCATTATTTGGGTAGATGATAATTTTTTAAATATTCATTTAAAATGGACTATATTTCCCCATTTCGAAATAATTAACCTTACTAAAATTAAGAGGAAACTTAGAGATTTCCAAAAAGTACTATTTTTACAAATCCAAGCTTCCAATCAAAAGTCATGGCCATCTGAAGATGAGGGTGCCATAATGCAGTAAATGTGAGTGGTTTATCTTCCATTTCAGAATCTAAACCTATATCACACCATCTAAATACTGAAATTTCGGACTATTAGGATTTAGAGCTTCGAGGTTTTCCACTTCAAATGATGCTATCACTATTCACCTTTATGAGCACATGAAACCTCCGAAATGTCTAAACCATGAAGTCTTAAATTCCGAACTCAATTTCGGACTTCACGTCATGATATATGTCCACTGGGGCTTCAATGTTCCAAAATTCCAAAACTTTGAAGTCCCTGTTAGCGCAAAATCATAGCACATATAAATGGATTTGTGTTTGAGTGGATATGAGTTGGGAATTCAGTGTGATTGCACAACATTCGACCATCTCTTAAGTTGTGGGACTTGCAAAACTTGAGATGGGCCACCAGAGAAGGTTGGTTCCTACTTCCTAATATACCTTCCACAAACTACTTTAGTGTAGACAGACCTAATCTATCCTAATCTAACCATTCCAAGGGGACAAGGAGAGAGAGTGAAATATATCCTACACTAAGTGGTGATACACCAAAAAAGGAAGTGGCTAATCATGAATCCGATAGCTAGAAGTGGAGAGAGGTGAGTAGAGGATGGGGTGGAAAAGATGCACCACATACCAATGATGAATGTCACATAGACACCACTTCAGGACCCATTAATCAGAGCTTTGAGAACATGCAATAAACATTAGAGTATGCATGATATACCCTTAAATGTCGAGACGCGAGAAGAGAAAACAAAATAAGCAAAGGATAGACATATGCATCACAAAATAGATTTTATTGCTCCATAAGTAACACAATACATCATCAGTGGGCAAGAGGTAAGAAAATTCCATTACAGAGCACATGAGAAGAGGTGTAGTCTCCACATTCTACCCTAAGGAAGAAAGAGAGAGGGGGGGTAGAGGAGAAATAATGACCAACCACTTGAAAAATGCCCCTTCTTTATAATATATAGGAAGAATAAGAGAGAGAGTAGGGAAGAATTCAGACTCTAATCTAGCCACCCCTGGAATTCATTGAATTCTTCTCTAAAATCTCAACCACCAACCATCAATGCCCCTTGAAAATATTCCTATAGTATGTCAATTCTTGTTCCCCTTGTATATTTTTCATGTTGAAAAAGGAAGAACGATGGATCAAATAAAATATGATCTGGTTGTTGAAGAAATCGGATCATATATTAATGACATGAAGATGTTTTGCTATTTTTTTACCCACCTAACCTTTTCAAAATTAGGGTTTCAGGCCTCCATGGTGTAGAGGAGGTTGAGATCTTTTCAAAAAGTCTTCTCCCGCCCAAATCCAAGTTTCTAGTCGAAAGATATGGATGTCTCAAGATCAAGGTCACAGGCACACAATATTTAAAAGAGTATGTCTGTATCAGGTCCATGTGGCAGCCTCGTGCATCTTGAAGATTTGGCTCCTTCATTTCACTCTTAAAATCACACCGGACTGACATGTGGTGGCATTTGCAAGATTCTGGGTTTCCTTTATATTTTTCCTAAGTCCTTCTCGTTGGTGGAGACAATGTGCCCAACCCAAGACACATGGAGGCTTCACACTCATTTGGAAATTGACCCAAAAATTCACTTTTTAAGTTATGCAGAAGAGACACGTGGAGGCCTCCGTAGGATTTTAGAATTTTCAACAGGTGACCTTACCTCTTTGGACTCTGACCACGTGGCGGGTTGGCACTCGTTTAGGAACTACCTTTCGAGCCACACCTTTGAAATTGCACCGATGAAACATGTGGCTCCTTTCACAGATCTTCCCTATTTCTTTTGTTTTGGCTAAGTTCCTTTTTCTCGGCAGTGTGATATGTTTGACCCTGGACACATGGAGGCTAAGCACACATTTGAGAACTCGCTCTAAATATTACTTTTGAAGTCACACCATGAAGAAACTTGGCCCCTTCTATTGGCCTACCTCTGCTTAGAATTTTTAATGACCGCGTCAGATATTTTTAGGATCTAGACAGTTGGAGGGTAAGAATTTGTTTGAGTCTCCACGTTGGGTCACACCTTTCAAATTACGATGATGCAACATGTGGCATCACTTGTTGGTTCTCTATAATTAGCCAATTCAGGCCTCGATCCATTTTAATTTTGTTGGACCCAAGACACATGGAGAGTCTGCGTATATTTGGGAAGCTGCCCTTTGGACTCAGCCTTGGTGTTGTAACGATGAGACATGTGGAGGATTCTGCCAATACCCTTATACTTAGTCATTTTAAATGGTTGACTATATCTTCCTTTTGAATTTTCAACTATTGAATCTATCCCTTTTCAGACCTGGGACATGTGGAAGCTTGGCGCTTGTTTTAGGTATCCATTTTGGATCTTATCTTTGGAGTTGCACCAATGAGACACGTGGCACCATTTGCAGGTATGTGACTTTTCAACGACTGATGAGACCCCCGGGGGCCTGCACTTGAAAATTGTTGCATTTTGTGAAAGGTGATAAAGTTTCAAAGTCCCCCACAGACCCTTCGGCTGGTATTCACACTTGGGAAAAATTTCCTCTATGGCCCCGTAGACCCACTTTTGGCAAAAAGTCATCCTCAGGACCATCGGCCCACATTTTCCACTTGGAAAAAAATAAATCCTTCTCGAACCCTTTGGCCAGAAATTATACTTGTGCCCCTTTATGAAAAGTTGAAAAATGTCAAAATATCCCCCACCACCCGGCCAGTCTGAAATTTTCCATTGCAAAAAATCTTACCTAGGCCTACTGGCCTGCTTTTGGAAAAAAATCCTTCCTAGTCCCACCGGATCGTAACTTGAAAACTATGAAGAGTTAGAAGGAATTATTTATATCTCTGGAAAGGGGAAGAAATTCACTATCTGATGGAAATAATTTCAGGGGGCCTTAAGTGTTTAAAATATGTAAATATTTAGATTGAAGCACAAAAGAGGAAAAATGATGTTAGTTGAATCAAAATAAGTGTGAGCTTATTTTGGTCAATAGTCCCAAATTTGGACTTCAGGTTTGAGACGTTTGTATTTTTGGGGTTTCACGGTTTTTTGATTTTGCTGTTTTAGGGATTCAGGTTTCAAGATTTCAGAGGTTTGTCATCCATCTGGTCGTCACATATCTCCAAATTCTTGAAATCTCGAAGTCTAAACTTTTGACTTCAACTGTCAGACTTATTCACTCCTCGCATGGCACTGTTCATCACTTTGAGCTTATGGCCAACTATGAACTGCCAAATGTATGAAGTATGAATTTTATACATCACACTTTGATGTCCTTTAGACCTTTTGAGCTCACCATTTAGGGTTTTTGATCCAACAAGTCTGAAAGCTCTGCCACTTCAACTCACTCAACTTAGGCAAAAAATGCAAGCTCAAATACTTAATCAGTCCCTCTAATTTCTCTATGTGAAGTGATGTTTTTCCAATTTTCCCTGAGGGGAAAAAATAGATAACATCTGCCTCATCTCGCTCACATTGACCTAGCCCCTAGAAAGCTAACTCATTTGGCTAACTCACTTCAATGACGAACTCTTCCTATCTCTTCCACTACAAACTCCTTATGCAAGCTTACCTCGACTCGACTGACAAACCATATGGCTCAATCTTATCTATATGCACATTATCCATCCATTCATCTTCATGACTGAATCGGAAAAAAATGGCCCAAAATCCATGTAGGATCACTATTCATGGGAGCTTGCATCACATTTTTCCGCCTCTTGACTCGTCAAATCTACGTGGAGAGCAAACCCTTCAACCCTATAGCTTCCATCGTGCATTGTCTACTCCCCTAAATCACCTAATAACTCACCCAAGCTCATCCATAATCTGCTAAATGCATCCATACTATCTTGGAAAGTAGCTCACAGAGTGGTTTGATGAGCTCGAAAATAGCTTGGTATCACATCAACTTGTTGCAAATTTCAGCCAACTCGCTCCCCTTCTCTATGAGTTGGTTGTAAGCTATTTTTAGCTTAATGTTCCTCATAGGCCATTTTTGCATTTTTTGCCTTGAACCACGGATTCTTTTTAATTTCTAAAAACTAGAAGGCCTACGAAGACCGATTAAAATCAATTTCAAGCCCAATTTCGTTTCCCCCCTTTTTTCTCATTTTGGACAAAAAGTGGGCCTATCGGAGCCTATTTTGACCTTAAGTAAAATTTAATTCTTTTCAAAAAATACAAGAGGAATAAAATATTTTGAAGGATTTCACACCCTTTGAATCACTTTAATGCTCCCAAAATATCAAGCTTTACCTGTGAATCGATATTTTCCTATGAGGGTCTCGCTAGTACTTCAGTCTGGTCCTACCTCGTTGTCCCTTTTTCCTCGGGGAAAAAATTTATAATAGATTCATGAACTTTTGGGATATCTTCCTAGTGGATGTGTTGTTCAGTAACCCGTATGCATATTTTGGGAATGGAGTCATTTTTTATAGCCTTTAACTGATCCAAATGATCTGAAAATAACCAGATTATTACTACCTGATCTCGGATCCTTCTAGGCTTTAACTATTTGCTGATAATTTACTCCTTTTAAGTAATCAATTTAAAATAATGCAAGACAATAATGAAAATTTCACATAGATTGATTACGGAGTTTGGAAATTTCCTACGTCTCCGGGTTCATGGTCAAACCGTTCCACTAGTCAAAACTTGTAAGTTACAATAGTACTTTCACAAGAAAACCTAATGGAAACTATTTACTTTCTTAGAAGAATAACCAGACCTTTGGATGACAAGAGTGAAAAACAGCATCTGACTTCCACCTTCCTGGCATACAATCTCCTTTGGCTTCGATCGGCCTTCCCAACGCTATCAATGCAACGCTAGTACTCCGGTCGACAATCTAGGATTTGCAAGTAATTGGTGTGGCGCTATGGGCCAACTAGGTAGTTTGAATAACTCCTAGCCACAAATATTTAATTTATTATTTCCTAATAAATAATAGGTCAATAATAATCAAAATAATAATTCCTAAAATAATTTAGGTCTTCACACAACAACAATTTCTCATTCGCGTTCCAAGCTCCGAGCTTGTCTTCTGCCTTTTGTGTGTGTGTTACAATAGAATGGGTTCCCTATTTATACAAAATTAGGCCCCTTATAAAAATGAGCTCCATATTATCCAAGGATATTATTAGCCTTAACCATTCATATTTAGGGGGATTTAATCCCATATGGAGTGGTCAATGATTTATGTGGGTTTATCCCACATGGGGCAGCATTAGAAATCTTCAAAGGTTTTTAAACCTTTGATTATACCTTACCTCACGTGGACTCCTCCACGCATGGGCTTAGGCCCCTCCACCACTCCACATTTTATTGCATGGGTGGTACATGGCTACTGTGGCTAATAAGTGGGTCACATAAATGGGTAAGGATGGGGGTGTTGATCGCTTCATGTGCATGCTTGAATTGGTAAATGCGGTGTATTGACTCCGCTTGTTTATAGGTGGTCCCACTCAATGAATAGAATTTGATCCATTCGATGATATGTAATTCAAATGACATGGCCCCACTTTTCGAGCTGCGATTAGAAGATCCAACTCGTGGTGGCTTGTGGACCCACCACGTCAGTGATGACCAATTAGTCCACACGGCGGCCGGGCTCCCCTCCATTATAAAAGTTGAGCCTCCTACTCCCACGCATAATTTTTATGACCATCAAAGACTGGTGATAAAAAACAAACAAACAAATCCCCTTTTCCTTTTACCACATGTCGCAGTGCAATTGGTCCAATGTTGACTAGTTGACCATAGTTGACTTTCCTGTTGACTGAACTTTGACCAAACATATCTAGAGCTCCCAATGTCCGTTTGTCGCGTTCTTACAGTCATTGGAAAGCTCTCGAGATGATCTTCTACACTGACACCATTTAGGGATGTTTAGGGAACTTTTTGAAAATGATCCCCTGATCACACCTCCCCACTAAGAAAAGCTTTTTGTCCCAAAAAGCTTCCATACTGTCTGAATTTGAAAAACTCTGCTACCACCTTGGAAGTGCATCTGTAGTGGATCCTTGGGTCTTCTCCTCTACAAACTTCTCACTTCGACAACTCTGATCTGATCCTAGGACTTATGGGTGATGGGCCCACGATTCTTCCACGGCACCACTCTGATATCCGAAGAAAACCTCCACGCCTCTGCTTTTTGGTGCTAAGTTTCTGAATGAAACCTCAAAGCTCCTTTTGTGCGGTGCTAAGCTTCTTGATATCTGACAAAAAGGATCTTCTTTGACTGTATAACACAGCTCCTGGCTCCGAGATGATTCCGTAGAATCCAAACTGGTTTGAAGGAACTCCATGTTACATAGAGCTTTGATTGATCCGATGTCGGTGATGGACAATGACTTGTCCCTTTACAGACCTCAATGCCTCCGATGCATGATGCTAAGCCTCTTTCAAGACCTCGATCCTCCAATGCACGATGCTACGTATTTGTAGACCTCAACGCCTTCGATGCATGATGCTAAGCCTCTTTCAATACCTCGAGCCTCTGATGCACGATGCTAAGTCTCTATAGACCTCAACGCGTTCGATGCATGATGCTAATGGTTTTTCAAGACGTCGAGCCTCCAATGCATGATGCTAAGTCTGTTACAAACCTCAACGCCTCCAATGCATGATGCTAAGCCTCTGTAGACGTCAAGCCTGCAATGCATGATGCTAAGTCTATTGATCAGCTACCATTCGTATGTGTGGTCGCAATGCCTTGACACCAAATGATGTTCCGAGTTGATCCTTTTTGAGCTCCTCTTGTTGACATACTAATATCAGGTACCATTCTGCTGCACGATCACAATGCCTCTACACAGAATGAAGTTCTGACCTGACGTCAATGCCAAAGGTGATTCAGCTACCATTTTACTGTATGGTCACAATGCCTCTACACAGAATGAATTTTTGAGCTGATCTCTGCGAACTCTAATGTCTGCACAAATGGTAAATCAATCTCCAAGCTTTATATGAGTCAAATCCTATATCCAAGCTGTAACAAGTACTCACAAGCCTATTAGGAGATATGTTTGGAGCATTAATCAAATTTTATAAGTAAGAAAATCCACTCTCATTTCTAAACCTTTCTCTCATAATTTTCTCACAAAATCTGATCTCCAAACTTAATACTGCATACAATCCATCAATCTGAATTATGCAATATATAATTGAAAAAATTGTCGACTTACCCATTTCAAAGGACTTTCACTTTCAGGTATTACCTAGTCCTGGGTTGAATTGTCAACTGGTGGTGAAGTAGAAACCTCTTCTGCCTTTGCAATAGGCCTCCATCCCATCTTTGTCTTGCCATTACTCTAATGGCGAGATGGATGCAGTTTCAAGCAATTTTCAACCCGATGCCCATTCCTATGGAAATGAGCACAAAAATTCCTCTTAATCTCCTTCTTCTAGGATGAGGAACTCTTTCTACCATTTCTCAACTCTACATGATGAGATTGGTCTTTCTGATTTTCCTTGTTCTTGATGAATGGCATCAACTTCTTCATTAGTTTCTTTCTCTTCCAGCATCTAGCCACTGAATGATTTTGCAATCCACAAAAAGTACATGGAAAAAAATTCCACATTTTCTAAAAATCATAACCATACTTCTTAAGCTGAAAAAGTGGATCAGAAGTTTTACTGTGCTTACGATTATGGTAAGAAACTGGAGGTGGAATCTCATTACCTCTTCGCTGATTTATCTTACCACATCTTACCTGTGATGACAAATCACAACTTTCCTGCTCAGAATCTTCTCGCAAGACTAGTGGGGTAATCACTTTGCTTTTGGAAGCTTGTCACCCATCAGTGTTCTTGGAGCATTCTCCAATTTCCATTCCCACACTAGGATAACCCAAACCTGAATCCAAAACCGAATGGGAGGAAGAAGAATATTCCCGTGGTGAACAAATTATAATGCAATCATCTGCCGTGGCCTCTACATCGGAAGTTGAAGGTATTTCCTTCCTCTGATCACCACACTGCAACCTTGCCAATAGCTCATCCTTGGTTTGTAGTTCTGATTTCAAACGAGCATACTCCTCTTCCAATGAGGAATATATTGATTGCAGGAGAGAATTCTCTTCCTGGATCTGGTGATTATAAGCTTCAATTTCCTCGAGCTTCGCCTGTGTAGACATCTTGCCCATAGTGCACTTGTACCCTGTTCACACAAATTGCACTAACTGCACCAACTTGAAACAATCACTTTGTTAATCAGATTTACTGAAAAACAAATATGGAGCTAAACCAACTCTAATACCAAACTTGATCCGAAAATAACCAGATTATTACTACCTGATCTCGGACCCTTATAGGATTTAATTATTTGCTGATAATTTACTCCTTTTAAGTAATAAATTTAAAATAATGCAAGACAATAATTAAAATTGCACACAGATTGATTACGGAGTTCGGCAATTGCCTACGTCTTCAGGTTCGTGGTCGAACTGTTCCACTAGTCAAAACTTGTAAGTTACAATAGTACTTTCACAAGAAAACCTAATGGAAACTATTTACTTGCTTAGAAGAATAAGCAGACCTTCAGATGACAAGAGTGAAAAATAGCACCCGACTTCCACCTTCTTGGCGTACAATCTCCTTCGGCTTTGATCGGCCTTCCTGATGCTATCAATGCGACGCTAGCACTTCGGTCAACAATCCAGGATTTACATGTAATTGATGTGGCGATATGGGCCGACTAGGTAGTTTGAATAACTCCTAGCCACAAATATTTAATTTATTATTTCCTAACAAATAATAGGTCAATAATAATCAAAATAATAATGCCTAAAATAATTTAGGTCTTCACACAACAACAATTTCTCATTCGCCTTCCAAGCTCTAAGCTTGTCTTCTGCCTTTTGTGTGTGTATTACAATAGAATGGGTTCCCTATTTATACAAAATTAGGCCCCTTATAAAAATGCACTCCATATTATCCAAGGCTATTATTAGCCTTAACCGTACATATTTAGGGGGATTTAATCCCATATGGAGCGCTCAACAATTTATGTGGGTTTATCCCACATGGGGCGGCATTAGAAATCTTCAAAGGTTTTTAAACCTTTGATTATACCTTACCTCACGTGGAATCCTCCACACATGGGCTTAAGCCCCTCCATCACTCCACATTTGATTGCATGGGTGGTATGTGGCTGCTTTTGCTAATAAGTGGGTCGCATAAATTGGTAAGGTTGGGGGTGTTGACCGCTTCACATGCATGCTTGAATTGGTAAATGCGGTCTATTGACTCCGCTTGTTTATACGTGGTCCCAATCAATGAATAGAATTTGATCCATTCGATGATGTGTAATTCAAATGACATGGCCCCACTTGTCGAGTTGTGACTAGAAGATCGAACTCGTGGTGGCTTGTGGACCCACCACGTCAGTGATGACCAATTAGTCCACACGGCGGTTGGGCTCCCCTCTGTTATAAAAGTTGAGCCTCTTGCTCCCACGCATAATTTTTACGACCATCGAAAACCGGTGATCAAAAACCAACAAACAACTCCCCTTTTCCTTTTTCCACATGTCACAGTGCAATTGGTCCAATGTCGACTAGTTGACCATAGTTGACTTTCATGTTGACTGAACTTTGACCGAACATATCTAGAGCTCCTGATGTCCGTTTGTCGCGTTCTCATAGTCGTTGGAAAGCTCTCAAGATGATATTTGGAACTGACACCATTTAGGGATGTTTAGGGAAATTTTTGAAAATGATCTCCTAATCACCAAACCTCTGAAATTCGGGACTCAGAATTCACTCGAAACACTATTGAACCTGGAATTTATCTGCCACTTGCATCCTTAATCTTCATAAGAAAATATCAAAGTTTCTATGAGTACAAAATTGTTTTGATTTCAAAATTTCTTTCTTTTCTCTCTATAAGCCTCATCTGCGAGATATAAAATTGACTTCCAAACCTTTCTCAAAACCTAATTTTTCCAAGTATGAAGCATAATGAAACCAATGATTTCTTGGCGTGCATTGCACATTGCATAGATTTGAGTAAAAAATTTATTAATTTAGCACATCATGGAACTCTATTAAATTCTGATTTTTACCCTTCCTTAGAATACTCCACCTCCAACACACTTTGTAAGAGCAATGATGAAACACAACACACACTATATACAAAACTAAAAATCATACATGGTTCAAGTGAAACATGCATAGTGTGTACATGCACTTCTTCTGTTGGAAACAAATATACTCCTTCCCTACACTAACCAAAGGCAAGGAAACTATTAACAAATCCTGGCACTAGTAATGAAAAGTAAGTTCCTTTCCTTACAATGGGCAGCGATGCAAATTATTTGACAATCAACATGGCTGAGATTGAGCATAAAAAACTTAAAAATTCCTAATTCCCCACTTGGTTCACCACATAATCAACTAGAAAGTTAATGCATGCCTATTTTAGTTTCTCTTGCTTTGTTTTATATAGGCGTTGTAGCTGATCCTTGGGACCGTGAAACTTAGCCACACATTCTGAAGTGAATGTGACTAGTTATGCATTCTCCTTTGGCTTCAATAAATCCAAATACCTGATTGGGAAAGGTTTGAACCTTTGGATTTTCCCATTTCTTCAAACTCCAATTTCAATAATGAAGTCCTCATCCAAACCTTCCTAGAAAGTGGGGTTATCTGTCAGAAGATTTTTGCTTTGTTTCTCATCTACAAACAACTAATTTTTTACCTTGATAAATAGTATCAAAGTGGTTTCACCTAAATTCCCTTTCCATTCTATGGAAACTAAATACTCCTCCACACCATGCAACTCTTCAAGATTTCCTAGAGCTGTTATGTCAAAATCACAGCATCTCCCGAATTGCTCATTTTGAGATGGGGCATTCGACATGAATTCATAACATGGACCTATCCTAGGTGTGGGACATTGTGAAATGGGATATCTTTCTAGAGAAGGTTGGTTCCTTATCATAACCTACCTAGCACTAACTACTCCTAATTTAGGAAAACTACTATTCATTCCTAATCTAATGATTCCAAGACGATAAGAAGAAAGATACATGGAATGGAAACCTACGTGAAGAGAGGTGATACACAAATAAAGGAGTGTTGATAACATCCCCAACCTATAAGAATGATGAATAAATGAATATATAAAGGCTGGTATTGCACCACAAACTAGATCACACCCAGTGCATCATTCCTAAAAATGATCACAACAGACCCAAATATGTAATGAATAAGGATATACATAACCATTTGTTTGCAATGAGAGGCAAGAAAAAGTAGTAAAATCATGTAGAGGTCGAAACAATCAACACAGAACACAATTTTATTTCTCCTTAAGATTTACATAGTACATTGCATGTCAAGGAAGGCATGAAGCCATTATAGAGTTTAGAGGAAGTCTGGAAGCTTCAATAGATTAAGGGTAGCATGGGTGAGAAAATGATGAACCTTTTTCAAAATGCAACCCCCTTATAATTTATAGAGGAAGAAATGAGGAGAGAGAAGGAAGAAAATTTGAAAATGGATTCCATTATCCTACAAAATCCATCGTTTTCCTTATAGGAGTGATGGGAAAATATCTCAAGCCCATAATCAATTGTACCTTGCTTGTTAGGAAGAAAGAAAGCCCATACCTAATCATTTTGATAGGTGAGTAATATTGAAACATTTCTCTAAAATGATGGACTATATATACCCATTTTGTAATAATTAACCTTACTAAAATTAATAAATCTAGTTTGATTTGTGTAGAGGACACTGAGAGCTTTCCAAAAAGTTTTATTTTGTGAAAATTGAAGCTCTCAATCAAAATTTATGGTCATCTAAAGATGATGGTACCATATCACAATAAATGGAGGTGGTTGATCTGATTTTTTAGATTCTGACCTTGCATTGCATCATCTGAAATCTGAAATTTCAAACATTTGGGATTCAAAACTTTGGGTATTTATACTTTGGATATTATCACCACTATTCATCCAACAAGCTAGCTTAAGAGTTCTAAAATGTCGAACCTTTGAAGTCTAAACTTCATACTTCAAAGTGTGGACTCCGAGCTCATATCATACAGCACTGTTCACCTGAATAAGAGCAAAAAGGTCCCAAAAATCTGAAACCACGAAGTGTGAAATTCATACTTCAAGTTTCATACATTTTTTTTAGGCTCATTGTACTATTAATCTAACTGAGCTCATTTAAATCTTCGAATATCTACAACCCCGAAGTTTGAAATTGAGACTTTGGATTTTGGACCTTTTGTTCTCTCACCTTTTCTGGAATTCATTCCAATGAGTTCCTAAAGTTCTTGTGTCATTGACCTCGAAAATCAAAGTTAGCCTATAAAACTCCCTGAGCCCTTTTGGACTATGGAATTTCAAGATTTCACCTCATTTTTTTCTTTTTCCGTAGTGAGAAATCTGAATTGCTCAATTCCTAAAGTTTGAAAATTTCATATTTGGGGCCTTTTTGTTTTCTAAATTTGTTTCTTGGCTTGAGCTTGAGCCTTTAGTTCTTCCTTTCTTTGCTGACATGGCCCCCCAACTTGGTAGAATCCCTTTCCAAGATCTCCTCCATAGGTTGGATACTTTTACACTGCCAAATCCTCATGCCTTTTATTTAACGAGTCATTACTGACCCAATCCTGACCCCCCTGTGATCATTTCATGTCATTCTCCCACTGATCTGAGCCTCAACTAATAATTGTGATCTCCCATGGCCAAATCGATCCTTCTATTTTCTTTTGGTGAGGTCATGTTTGTCCAATTTCACCTGAGGAGAAAAATTAGATAACAACCTCTAGTAGAACCATTGGTGACTCGATGCAAGTAGTCATATTTTTATGCTGACTCAAAATTTCCTCCTTCCATCCTCAAAGACAAAATTGACTTTCACATACATCCTCCTCATCTAACTCCTCATATAACATAGAAGTTTATAAGGTCAAACTCCTCTACTTGCTGCTCTTGAAGGCTTCTTTAGGAAAGAGGGTTTTCAATATTTTCCTCCACTCTGGATTCATTAGAAAATCCATTTCCACGAAAAGATAACGGGAGAGAAAATTCTAAACTTTCATCACCACAAGAGAGAAAGAATCTCTCTATGATCCCCTCCTTCTGTAGGGCCTCTAAAATTTTCTTGTTCTCCTCCATGAAATAAAAAATCTCCTCTTCTTTTGGATTTGGGGTTGTTCTCCCTTCCTCCATAATGACCTTTGAATCTGAAACTTGTTCATTGCAGTCATCCTCATCCAACATGAAGTTTGAAAGCTCAAAATTATCCCTGAAATTAGAATCTTGAGAGGATGAAGTGGGAGAAGGGCTTGAAGTTTCTTCTAAGGCATGCCTTAAACTCGATACCTTTTAATCTGTATAGTTCTCTTCCATGTTCTCCTTTCTTCTACTTAGAGTTGATTTCTCTTCCCTCTCAACTAATTCTATAGTGGATGACAGATCTATAACCTTGGAAAAAAGAGTGCCCATATGAACACTACATTTCAAACACACTGATTGTTTATATTATTCTTGTTCTTCTTGGTTTTCTACTACTACAAACTTAGTTCTCCTCCACCTGTTCCCTAAGCTTAACCTCTTATGAAGGATTTACTGGCAAGGGTATCTTCTATATTCGAAACCTTGAACCCAAAATTCTCAAAAATAAATTTGATTCTTATTTATTAGGATCCTCTTCTTATTAATATTGACTTGTTATTTGGGTATCCTCCCAATATGGACTTGGGAATGCAAGAGGAGGGTTGGGTTGGGATTCAACTGATATTATCATTTTTGTGGAGGAGGGGAAGGTATTACATTCTACTCTTGTGGAGGGGACTTGGGCTTGGAAGCTAAAAGTGCACATAATTTAAGATGGGATGGAATAATAGGAAATGAAGAAGTGGATTCCACAATGGGGAAAGAGAGTGATAAGCTTGGAAACTAAGCTTTAGCTTAAAATGACACTAATTGGGGAATGTGAAGAGGACTATGAGATGGTAATTTATGGGTCCCAAATTGACAATCTAAATAACACTATATCTTTGAACCTCTATCTCCTCACTCAACTTTACAAGTATTGGAAACATTTCAATAATGAATCGAAGATTCTTTTAAGGGATGAAATGTCTTGGCATAGGGAAAACCCAAGGTAAATGTGACCCAAAATCAATCTTGGATGTATGCATATGAGATGTAGCCATTAAATGCACCATCTTAGCCTTCATGTTTTGAATGTTCTCCTACAAACCATCATCTCCATATGTGGGATGGCCTCCATAGTCTGTATATCCTTGCTCTTCATTAGCTCTATATCTTTTTGGATAGCCAAAATGACCTTCATGTTGCTCATGCAGGTATACAAACTGAATCCTGATTTCATAATAATATAGACCTAGAGGTGATTTATAATAACGTGGGGATGGATCTTGCAATTTTTGAGGTATATAGAAACTGTATGGTTACTTCTACAAATTTTAATTTCGTGGTGCGAATGAATTCAAGAATGTACAAATTTATGGAATGGAAGAATATGGAAATATGTGGAGATAAAAAGTGATGGAAATGGGTTAGAAGAAAGGGAATGTCTTTAACTGAGAGACTTTACAAGATGGAGTCACAATTTTTTCTTTGCATATGCCAATGAAGGATGGTATTTTATCAAGATATCAAAAACTTGGTAAAATTAAAATAAAAAATTTGAAAGACCCAAAAACTAATTTCAGAAGTTGGACCTTGTTTAGCAGTAGTTAATCTTCAAAACCAAAAATTTGGAACCTGGCTCACGCAAAACAACCTCCGAAGTATGAAAGCCAAAAACTTCAAAACCCAAAAATTTGAAATCTCAAAATTGAAGAAAAAATTTCAAATCCAAAATCTCCATATTCCAAAATCCAAAATGAACCTCCGAAGTATAAATTCCTAAATGCAAGATGACCTCGAAAGTCTGAAATTACAAAATAAAAATTTAAAACCATATTCGTAATTCCAAAACCCAATCTATCCTTTTTCAAAACTTAAGACATGTTTTACATATGTAAAACTCCTGAAGATATCATTTCAGAACTTATACCCTATAATGTAATCTCCAAAATCTTAAATCTGTAACCTGTAAAACCTGAAGTCTCTTGCAAATGCCCCAAAATTTGTTAAGAAATGCATTCTTTTTCCCACAGAGTTCTCTATGAGTGTTATCAAGCAGTGAAGGTCATAAGGTCACTAAGATCTTACAATGAAATGCCAAATAAAGAATATAAATTTAACTTATTCAGTTTACCAAATCATAGCACCCCTTGACTTACTAGCATTTGAATGAGGAATTTGGTGTGATTGGGTAATATGGGTACCATCTCTCAAGTTGTGGGGCTTGTGGGCTTGAGATGAAAATCTAGAGAAGGTTGGATTTCTCTTCCTAATCCTATACAACTATTCCCAATGCAAGAAAACAACCTAATGTGATACTCACAAAAACAACCCACTTGAGACCTAAGAACAACCTAGGATTAGTTACGAAAATTATGGAATAAATTTTTTTGTTTAAAAGACTATACAACCAAGATACAAAACAACAATGGTCACTAACAAGTTCCATATCAATTCTATTCCAATAGAATATTCTTTTCTTTAATTAACAAATATTAGAGGTCATAAGGTCCCAAAATTTAGGGTTAGAAGGTTCAATAAGGTTCAAAGGGCAATTCCTCACCATACACACTCTATAACATGATTAAAGATTTAACTTGATTTTTCTCAAAATTAAGGCTTTCAAAATTTCCCTAATTCATTCCCAATGGATGGGAAATTTCCTCACCTTTCCATTTATATAAATAGGTCCTTCTAACTCCTCATATTTCTCAAGTTATGAGCCGGTAGGCCTAGGGGTGAAAATTTTCCCCAAGTGCGGGCTTGCGGGCCCAGGGGAGAAAATTTTTCGTAGGGGGTGGGTCATCGGGCCGTAGAGAGAAATATTTCCCCATGGTAGGTCTTCGGGCCATGGAGAGAAATTTTTTCTTGGGGAACGAGTTGGGTTAGAGGGTCCGTGGGAGACATTTTTGAAATTTCCCACTCAGGGGTGAAAAGCTACCTTTGCATCCACGCTCCCGCAAGTCTGTGAGGGACATATGGTGCCTCCAAATCCATTATGGGGAAAGCGGGGCAGCAGGGAACTTTAGAAAAATTTCTCAAAATTTTTCTGAAAATGTAAAAGGAAAAAAGGAACCCGCTCCTCCGTCGATGCCTCATGACGTCATCTAACATATCGTGATTGGCTGCGGGCCAATAGGGAAAATTTAGGAAATTTTCCCTTTTTTTTAAGCACTAAGTTAAAGAGGGATCCACCCCTCTGCCAACACTTTATGGTGCCACATGGCAGCCTCTGATTTTTTGCGTGCCAGTAGGGAAAATTAGGAAAATTTTCCCAAAAATTCTATGAAGCGCTAAGGGAAAATTTGGACCCGCGGGTCCGCTAAGGAAATATTTCCCATTTTTTTTTAATTTTTATTTAACAGTTAGAATTACTATTTTTTTTAATGTTGAACCAAGAAAATTTTTAGAAGGCCATAAATTTTGATAGAGAGCTTGGTTTTGGGAAAATAAGGAGTTTCTAGAAATATCTCGATGTCCTCTCTATACAAGATTCATTAATTTTTAATTTTGATAGAGTATAAGGGGTCAATTTCATGAAAATGATCTACAGGATTTTACAGTACAAACGGATAAATTTTAACTTATGAAATTTATTTAATTTGATCTTCTTCCTCTCTCAACATGACAACTAGACATGGACAATTATTATTAGATGGATTTAGGAAAGATTTCAAGATTCAATTTGTCTGATTGATTTGCAATTTGAACATTTACATTTCTTGAAAGAAAAAATTCTGTGAAATCTTTGAACTCTGTATCACTAGGTTTTGAAAGATTTCCTTTAAGTGTTTTTGTCTAACTTAACTCATTTATATCTTGGCATGTTCAATTTTAATGTTTCATTATTATTTCTTAATTGCAGGTTCAGTCTGTTCATTTATGGTAAATTTACCGAGTTTAACGTGAAGCAAAAATGGAAAGAAAAAAATTAACTCAATTGTTCTTATTTTACTTTCCTTACAAATGAATTCATTTCCTGATAGTTTAAAAAAGGTTTCATTCCTTCAATCAAATGATAAAAGACAAGAATGCAACTTTTATTCTTTTCAAATCATGCACTTCAAAAAATAGAGTATTACATTTCCTTCATACGCATTTATTTCTTTCAATTAGAGATTTCAATTACATTTAAAATATTATATTCAATACCATAGTAAAATTTTAGAAATGTAATACATCATTTATTGATTCCAAAAGACAACTTTGTAACATCCTTATTTTATTCTTCGAATGCAATTTATTTCACATTATTTCAAAACAAAAACAATGTTTATCTCTTTTAAATTTCACCTTACAACTTTCATAACCAACGCAACATCTCTCCATTACAAAAAATTTACAAGTTCATCCACTTCAAATGGGAAATATTACAGTAAAATTATCTCAACACAGGATTGTCCAACTATCTTTTTCCTTACTCAAGAATAGAAACATATGTATTTCTCATTCTTCCAATTTGGTCACAACATGAGTAGGGGAAAGGAACCTCTCTCCACCCAACCAAGACTTCCAATGAAGAGGAGAGGCAATCCAACCCATTACAACAACAGGCTTCTACAAACACACAAGTAACATTTTCACAATAAAAACACAGTCCAAAAAATAATGTAGTTTACAACTACATTAAAGCATGACAAACATTACCGAGACTTCATCAATAATCCAAAAGAGCAAGAAACTATGGCGGATTCTTCTTATGCCTCCCAAAAGGGGAAATGGGTATCACCACCTAAATTACAAACCACAAAAATATAGTATATCAAAACCCTATCATTCCTTATGCCTCCCCTAGTACCCCTTATTCCTCACATTACCTTATGCCTCCCCAACCTGTTATACGACCACATAATGAGTAAATAAATGCAAGAAATTTATTTGTAAGGTGGAACCCAAATCCCAACTCCCTCATCCCTTTTACCTCCCTAAAACACAAGTTTGTGCCTCCCACAAAATAAACCTCATAGTCTTCTCCTACACCATTCCTAGGCCATTTACCCAAAAACTGAAAAACATTCCAAAAAATTTACACATTAACATTTTCAAAAACAAAATGGAAGAATTTCAAGAGCCAAGATCCTACCTCTCCATGATGGAGTTGTTCCAAGTTCAAAAAAAAGCTTTATCCAAATTCAAGCAATCCAAATCAGCCAAGCACAGGCATGCAACAATATTCAAACTTATCTAATATCAAGAGCTCCCAAAACAACAAGGAATTCACTGAAGAATTTAGTCTCCAAGGTGAAGCAACCCAAAACAAGGCAAGGAATTCAAATTTTATACAAGAGGGAATGGAAGAGGATGAGGTGGACCGATGTAGGATGCCACATCACACATCCTCAACCCCAACCCCCAAAAGTAAACATCATTCCATAATGCATAATAAATAGGTGGCTGAACAAAATGACAGTTCACTTACAAACTAAAATCCAACCCACATCCCAAAGGACTGAAATTTAATCATGTAAGAAAAGTGCAATTAAAACTTACATTTTTCCTTCTCAAAAAGCATTATAATCATAAAATTTCAACTCTCCAACCATATGTATGGTTGGTAAATGAATTTAAGAGGTATGGGACAAGTTCAACTTGTCCCACAAGCCTCCAAAATCATCCTTCAAGGACAAATTTGAATTTCTAACAAGATGAAGTGTTTCACACTTAAAAGTTAACTTACACATCACCTACACATCTCTTACAACACTTTAAATCAAGGCCAACAAATCTATTAATTACTTTATTATGACCTTTTTTATTTAATTAATATTAACAACATGCTTACCCACAATATTAATACAACATTTAATAAATAAAGAAAGGGGAAAATGCATCACAAAATAAACACATGCAACATTAAACAAAAAGGTCAAATAAATAAATACACATAACCCCTTGGTCACATTTAAAGGCAGTTCCCCCCATGGAAACCCATAACAAAAAAACCACACACAAACAATAAAATTTGCCATGGTGACTTGTTGAATTCATCTAGAGTTCCAATGTGGTTGCTCTCCAATCCCCCGATGTTTGTTGTGATATTGTAACCTGCAAAACACAATAGATACTTCAGCCTTGTGGCCATATCATAACATCCAAAATAATATAAAGAAAATTCCAAGATCATCTAGATATATGAATAACAAAAACATCCAAGCAACCAACAAGATCATTTACAATTTTACTCGACAACTATATCATCATCAAATAATTTCCATTTCTAGGTCTACTCACAATATGCAAATATCACATGTCCGAACAACATCCATAATATAAGCATGTTAAACAATATATCAACATCAATATCTAAAATGTCTCTAATAATCATCATGCATCATAACTAAATCAAGTCAACAATAATCCATAATCTAACATGTAACATCATATTATAATAAATTCCATAATCATGTCCATAATATAATCAGCAGTATCATGATCAGTATCAAAAGGTTTCAAAGGGAAGTGGGCACTACCTCTCCCTCCCCTTAGGCTCGACTTCCTCCTAGAAGTCACTGGAAGAAATATAGAAACTGAAGTTGTAGTAAAGTAGCATCCTCCCATGTAGCTTCAGTCTCATCATATCTGTCCCACTACACTCGGACCTGATCAACCTATCTACCTTAAAGGCCTAGGGTCCTATAATCTATGATGCAAACATGCTCCACCATAACCTGCCCTTGATCCTACACCTGTAATGAGGTCCAATCTAACACATGAGAAGGATCTGTAACATATCTCCTGAGAACTATAACATGAAACACATCATGTATGTGAGACAAGCTAGGTAGTAATGCTAGACAGTAGCCCAATGGGCATATACACTCCAAGATCTCAAAAGGACCAACGAATCTAAGAGCTAACTTAGAAACTTTTCCATAATGGATAGGGCTCTTATGTGGACTAATAGGAAGGAACACCTTCATGCCCAAATCAAAAATATGGTTGGTCTATGCTGATCTGTGTACTTCTTCTACCTATCCTACACGCCTCCTATAATCTTTGTCTAATAGAAACCACCTACTGCTCCATGTCTTACAAAAAAGCTGGTCTAAGAGAAACCCTATCATCTAACTTGTCCCAACTAAGAGGTGTCCTGCACTCTCTACCATACAAATCTTGAAAAGGATCCATGCCTATAGAACTATAAAAACTATTATTATAGGTGAACTCCACCAAGTACAGGTACTCCTCCCATCTACACTGTTGATCCATCACATACATCCTAAGCATATCCTCTAAAATTTGATTCACCCGCTCAGTCTATCCATATGTCTCTGGGTGACAGGTTGTGCTAAAGTTGATTCTCGTCCCGAGGGCATGCTGCATGGTGGTCCATAAATGTGGAGTGTACAAAGGATCATGGTCACTAATGATCTTGCATATAATTTCGTACAACCTGACAATCTCATCAAGATATACCCTAGCGACTGCACTAGCTATATAAGTGGTCTTTACTAGAGAAAATCGACCCACTTTTGTCAATTTATCAATCGTGACCATGACAGCATCATGGTGATATCGCGATATCGGTAGCCCAAAAATGAAGTCCATGGAAATGATGTCCCACTTCCATTCTGGTATAGCATGAGGAAAGAGAAGGCTAGATGGATGCTAATGCTTGGCCTCCACTTTCTGGCACTCTAAACAGTGTGACAAAAACTGAGCTAAATCTCTGTGAAGTCCTCTCCAATGATACAACTTTTACAAAGTAGCATGCATCTTCTTCACCCCATGATGGGTTGAATAGGGTGCACAATGTGCCTCTGTCAATATGTCCTACCTCAAGCCTCCATCTCTAGGAGCTTAAATCCAGCCTCTTTTCTTGAGAAGACCATCTTCCTCTAAGGAAAACCCATCAAATTTCCCCTCGAGGGGTCTCTGAGACTCGATCTCTTCTCGAATTACAATGTAGAAGCTATCAAGAGGAAGCTACTAAAAAATCCTGCTCCGTAAATTTGTGCCTACTTAAGTAGCCATAATCAGATGTCTCCGTCTGCTAAGAGTGTCTCTAACCACATTCTCCTTTCCTTTAACATGTTCTATCTCCATATCATACTCATAAAGAAACACTATCCAACGCCATTGTGCAGCGTTGAGATTGGGCTGTGTGAAGAGGTGGCGAAGACTCAAATGATCAGTACTGAGTGTGAATCTCCAAACAAGAATAAAGTTCCTCCATCAAACCAAAGTGTGCACAACTCCTGTAAGCTCAATATCATGAGTTAGATAATTAAGCTCATAATATTTGAGTTTATGAGACTCAAAATCCACTACTCTGCCCTCTTGCATCAACACACCTATAAGCCCTGGTAAAGGAGCATCCGTGCAAATGAAAAACTCACCTTATGGAACCAAAAATACAAGAATAGGTGCTATAGTGAGACATTCCTTCAGTTTCTTGAAGGCCTACTTACACCTATCTGACCAAAAAAACTTCTTCCCTTTACGTTGAATGGAAGTGATGGGGTGCGCAATGTGAGAGAAGTCTAAAAAAAATCTCCTATAGTAACCTACTAATCCCATGAAGCTACGCACTTCATTCATAGTAGTGGGTGTTGGCTAGTCCATGTTAGCTCTAATCTTGGAAGGAACAACGGTGATACCTTCCCTAGAAATAATATGCCCCAAATACTACACCTCTGTATGAAAAAATGCACACTTCTCCAACTTCCCGTAAAGCTTCTACTCTCGAAGACACTAAATAACCTAATGAAGGTGACCCTTGTGCTCCTCACGTATACGTGAGAAAATCAAAATGTCATCAAGGAAGATGAACAAAAAGTGATCTAATAAAATCCTAAATACCCAATTCATCAAACTCATAAACACTACGGGGGCATTAGTCAAACCATAAGGTATCACTACGAACTCTTAGTGGCCATATCTCATACGGAAGGTGGTCTTATGAATGTCTTCCTCTAAAAATCCTCAGGCTGATGGTAGCCTGACTTAAGGTCTATCTTAGAGAAATTTGTGGCTCCCTTCATCTGATCAAATAAATCATCAATGCATGTAGAATGGGATAACAATTCTTGATCGTTACCTTATTTAGCTGGCCGTAATCAATACACAACTGCAAGGATTTGTCCTTCTTGTTTACAAAGACCACCGGTGCACCCCAAGGGGATAATATAGGATGACTTAGGCCCTTCTTTAGAAGGCCCTCAAGTTGCAACTTGAGATCGTAGAGCTCAGGGGTAGTCATCCGGTAAGGTTCTCATGATACAGGCTCTGCTACTGGAACTAGATCTATATGAAAATCAATCTCACGTGTGGGTGGTAACCTTGGTAGCTCCCCGAGAAAGGACATTTGTAAACTCCCTCAAAATGGGATGATCAACTAGTGATGGTCCACTAGAACCATCCTCTGACTTTTCATTGATTGTGACAAAAAACATCTAGCAACCTTGTCGCACACACCGGTTAAGTTGTATAACAAAAATGGTGAAAATAGAAATGGGTCTCCTAACACCTGATATCAATGACTCAACTCTCAAATCATCTACACAAGATATAATCTTGTGATAACAATCCATCCTGGCCCTGTGAGCAAAAAACTAGTCCATGCCCAAGATGACTCCATAAGAGCCCAGAGGAAGGATACGAATATCCGAGGTAGTGGTGAAAGGTCCCAAATCCACAAGAAACTCCTTAACTAAGGTGTCTACAGAGATTTTGGCTCTAGAAGCCATCTCAAAATCCCAACAATGACTGTGCCTAATTACCACCAGCCAACGTCACTCTACCAAAGTTTTTGTAATAAAAGTATTAGAAGATCCAGAATCAAACAACAATGGAGATATGAATGCCACTAATGCTACCTAAAGTCTCAATAATTGTACTCTATTAATTTACCTAGAAATTATCGATTGTTACATACATCCTATGACTTCACCCCATATAACCAATACTAGGCTCTTAGATCTGTGTCGTACCATTTTTATTAGGGTTATGTGGGAAGTCTCTTCAAAAAATTTCAAGTAATACCACACCTAAAACAACCACTTGATCCTCTCTCTTGTGTAGCAGCTCTGGCCGGTACTCTAGAGGCTTGGATGTGGATCCTGATGATCTAGCTGTAGTTTGCTGAGGTATGTATTGGCGAGCTCCTACTGAGTGAGCTCTTTGGGAACCCTCCATCATGATGGGACCCCTAGTGGGAGGCCCCATACTCTGACCATTCTATGCATCAAACCTCTGTGGAGGTTTATAAGGTGGGTGGGATTTCTACTACTGCTACTACTACTGTGGTCTAAAAGATGACTTTGTCTGATCCCTGTCCACCATGAGGGAGAGGTACTGACCCCCTCGATCTATTGTCCTACATCTATTATATGTAGCTCTAGACTTGTTCTTTAGCCTGTTGGTTCTTTCCCCTAGTCGAGCCTCTACTATATAGGCCTTCTCGACGGCCTTAGCTAATGTCTGTGGACAATGGATCTACACTACACCTCCAATGTCTAGATTTACGCACTAGATGAACCTATGGATTCACACCTCTTCATCGTGCATGTAATCAACATACTAGAGTAGATCAAGAAATATACTCTCATACTCATCCACTTTAAGATATGCCTATCGTAGATCATGGAACTCATCTATCCGCTACTGTATGAACCTCCATGAGAAAATTCTTCTCCCGAATCACTCGTCAAAGAGCTCCTAGGTAACTATCTCAAAATCAACATGGAGGTTCTACTCCTCTATCCGCCATAGACACTAGCTTGATCCCTCAGTAGATGGATCCCGACATGAGCTTTCATGTTACTAGGACAAGGATAGAGCTTGAAGCACCCGCTCAAGCTCAATAACTAGGATTTTTCCTGAAATCCACCTATGTCACTAGAAAAATTTGATTGCTAAAGCTTCAGGATCTCCCTAATGTGATCTGTAGCTGTGGTTTGATGGCCTCTAGGCCTCTCTGCATGCACATCCCTAAGCCTAGGACTCTGAGACCTCTCTCTATGTCCAGAAACTCAGTCACTCTATCCCCTCTATGGTGAATCTACTCTGGATGAATGTAAATTGAATTTCTCTCCTCCATGCTCCTTGATGGGTCGAGGAGATACATGACCCTCAATGGAATTGGTCTTTATCATGTATGGCTGCATGCCCTCCTATTGATCCTCCGTGTAGAGAAACATTAACATCCTGAAGAGTCTACAAGATTTGTGGTATGATAGCTGCTACGACATGCCTCTGGAGGTTGTATGCCTAGGTTTATGTGAAAAAGCTCCTCATCTTCTCTACGCCTCCTGCACCAGAGCAAGACGGTAGTTAGTTCCTTATTCTAGGTTTTACTTAGTTTCCATGTTTACTAAAATATGTAATTTCTAAACTAAGTCGTCTTCTAAATTTACAAGTGTGTTAGATTTAAGGTTCATGTCTCAAGTTTTCTAGTTTTCCCAATGGCCCAAGCTTTTGAACTGTTGGTGTGTATTATTTTTCCACATCACTTGGTGAGTCATCTCACTTGGGTGAGATCATCAGTCCATGTGTCATTTAGGGGTCATTATGATATTCTATTACGCATCAGTGTGTTAGTGCTTCAGTGCATCAGTGCATCATATGCGTCATTGGGAGTTACACTTCTATTCTGGGAATGTAACTCCCCCTCTTTACTTGAGTTGTCATGATTGTAGCACTGGGGGTTACTCAGCACCTCCTATATGTACACCCCATTTGATCTATGAGGTAGAGGAGATTTTTATGGCTTAACCAGGTTTTTCCTGTGTTTCAAATCTTTACATGCACATTCGGTTGATGCTCACTCCTCCTAAGATCTCTTCATGCTACCATTCACACATTCATTTGATGTGCACGTCATCCCTCGTGATCCTCGCTTGCGAGTTTTAAACCCTCTTACATGGTATCAAAGCAGATCTTATGGATCCGTGCACTCTTTGACGTTGCTCGTAGAATTTTTCGGCTTCCAGTATGATATCTAGTTCTCATTGTGTGTGTCATAATGGATATTCCGACCGTGCTCTACTTGCACTGATTCGGGTTTCATACCTATGTTTGGGGTTTGTTTGGTCTTATTGGTGGTTGCGGATTTTTCAGGCTTCTTCAAGGTTCGCATGCATTTTTTTAGAGTAGCTTAAGCTTCCATTTTTAAGGGTTCTAGGTTTTATGTCAGGTTAAAAGATCCAATTCGGGGTTGGTTGGGAATCGAGCTATCCCTAGCTCATTATGCACTTCCCATGAGTTTTCCTTAGCCATTTTTTTCAACTCGTCGGTTGGTTTTGCATTGGTTGTTCATTGGATGAAAACTCTCGCCATTTACATTGATTATCCACGGTTGTGCATTCAACTTGGGATTAAATCGCTCTACCTCCTTGCTCAGGATCATTGCTGGGAGGGTTATGTTTGCATTAAAATAGGGCTCGGCCTTGGCGTGGTAGTTGCTTGGTGCGAACACGGCTCCTTTTCTAATGCAAATGTAATTTATTTGCACCAATATCTTTAAAAAAGCTAACAACTAGGTCTGTAGCCAATACACATTCAACTCATGCTTGGTTCATGTTTCTTCACATACAGCTCTTGGTGTGTTCTTCATGTGGCATTAATATTCCTAACCATTAAGTCTCATTGGTTATTAGTGTTGTTTTTTGGGCACCTTGGTCTTTGAACTTGTGTTGTGTGTTCAACCACGGATCCCTTGTTGTGTATTATTAGACTGATTTAGGCTGCTTCCCCGTAATATTCAAACCTACTTCAATGAATCATGTCTTCCACCGTACTACATGACATTGCATGTGGATTTGGCTCAGCATGTGGCCTTCCACTACTGCATTCCACTGAGGCATGTAGCTCTGTATAGCAGTTTGAATTCCCAACCTGGTCCACATTCAGCTTGGCCTTGGCGTTTCAAACCTAAAAATCCTAATGTGTGGCCTCTCTACTAAGGTTTCAAACCTATATATCCTAACATGTCACATTTCAAACCTACAACAACTGACACGTGGGACATCACAACAACTCAACCCGTCCAAACGTCTCCTCCAGCTCCTATATTGACCTGCAACACCGATTAGCTCGGTGCATCCACAACGTGGGCCCCCTTTTTCTTTTTAGACATTTTTTGGAGGTTAAAAAAATCCATTTTTTGATGTTTTAATGATAAAAACACTCTTTATGGCATTGTAATAATTTTTGGGTTCTAATTTTGCTTGTATCATGCCCTTCCTACGTGTGTCGAAGACGGAGGGCGAGGTCTAGGGTTAGCAGGAGGCTAATCCCCTCTGGCAAGTAAAACAAAGCCTACCTAAAATTTGATTCCATTTCCAATGAGTATGCACATGATACCCTTTTACACCCATTTCAAGCATTTTTTCAATGCATTTGTAGCATTTATTGATATTTTCCATCAGTTGTGGGAATTGTATTTATGTTATTAACTTTTGACTCGCTGCTTGTTTTTTAGAAATTCTTTAGTCAAATTTGCATGATTTTTCACACATTACATGATGAAATTATTATTTTTTATAAACACACTACTTTATAAAGTGCCACATTCTTGGGGGGTTCACTAGTACTCTTGGGTTTTCACACGCAGACACATTATCAACTGAGTCTGACATCTTGCATTTGTGCATATTTTATTCTGCATCATGAAGAGTTCTCTTTCAAGACTTGATCATCATAGGATCACCTTACAGCCCTCTACCACTTCTCACCAGGACATGGAACTATTCAGCATGGTGTGCTTCCATGGAATGTTACTTTTCCCACGAGGGTCTTTTACCCTTCTTGCTTGGGGCTAGTTCCTACACCCATTGATCATCGTCATCTAGAGGACTTCCTTCACACTTGTGACCATGTCTTTACTCAGATGATGATGCATATCTCTCGATATCTCTAGTTTCATGTGGATGACTCAAATCCACCTCACTATGTCTGGAGAATTCTTCAGGGAACTATTCACCAAGTGTGATACCCATGAAACCAACCCACTTGAGACCCAAGAACAACCTAGGATTAGTTATGAAAATTATGAAATATATATTTTTGTTTAAAAGAGTCTACAACCAGGTTACAAAATAATAGATTTCACTAACAAGTTGTAGATCAATTATATTCCACTATAATATTCTTTTCTTTAATTAACAATTTTTAGATGTCACAAGGTCCCAAAATTTAGGGTTATAAGGTTCAAAAAGGTTCAGAGAGTAATTCCTCACCATACACACTCTCTAATAGGATTAAAGATTCAACTTAATTTTTCTCAAAATTAATGCATTCAAAATTTCCCTAATTCATTCCCAGTGGATAGGAAATTTCTTCACCTTTCCATTGATATAAATATGTCCTCCTAAATGCTCATATTTCTCAAGTTATGGGCTGGGGGGCCTAGGGGTGAAAATTTTCCCCAAGAGTGGCTAGCGGGCCCCATGGGAGAAAATTTGCCCCAGGGGTGGGTTGGCGGGCTGTGAAGAGAAACATTTCCCCATAGCAGGTTTGCAGGCTGCGGGGAGAAATTTTTTCTTGGGGAAGAAGTCCGATCGGCAGGGCCACAGGAGACATTTTTGAAATTTCCCGCGTGGGCCGAAAAGCCACCTTTTGCACCTGCACTCCCACGATTCTGCAAGGGACACGTGGCACCTTCTAAGCCAATGCGGGGAAAGCGGGGCAGCGGGGGACTTTAGAAATTTTTTTGAAATTTTTTCTTAAAATTGAAAAGGCAAAAAGGAACCCGTTCCTCTACCAATGCCTCACGACGCCACGTGGCCTGTCTTGATTGGCTACTTTGCAATGGGGAAAATTTAGAAAAACTTCCCAAATTTTTTTTGAAGCGCTAAGTTAAAGAGGGATCTACCCCTCTACCAATGCCTCGTGGTGCCACGCGGCAGCCTCTAATTGGTTGTGGGATAGCAGGGTAGCGGGGAGACTTAGGAAAAATTTCTAAAAAAAATTATGAAGTGGAAAGGGAAAATTCAGACCCACGGGTCCACCAAGGAAATTTTTTCAAAATTATTTTATTTTTATTTTTTTAACAGTTATAATTACTATTTTTTTAAAACGCCCTCGCCTATAGATCAGATCAGTTCAGATCAGGGACCAACCAACTAGATGTAGCGGATGGATCTGGTTTCGCTGATCCCCTAGGAAGAGGAGAAAGTTTCAGGTTTGGGAAAACAAGGAATTTCTGGAAAGGTCTTGATGTCCTCTTTGCACATGATTCATTAATTTTTAATTTTGATAGAGTTTAAGGGGTCAATATCAACCAAACAATCTGTAGGATTTTAGAGTGCAAACTAGTAAATTTTAACTTATGATATTTATTCAATTTGATCTTCTTCCTCTCTCAACATGTCAAATAGACATGGAGAATTGTTCTTAGATGGATTTAGGAAGGATTTCAAGATTTAAATTTTCTAAATGATTTTTAATTTGAACATTTACATTTCTTGAGTGCAAAACAACTGTGAAAGATTTGAACTTGGTTTTTCTAGGTTTTGAAATATTTCCTTTAAGTTTATTTTTCTAATTAAACTCATTTATATCCTTGTTCAATTTTAATGTGTCATTATTATTTCTTGATTGTAGGTTTGGTTTGTTCATTTATGGTAAAGTTACAGAGTTTAACATAAAGCAAAAATGAAAACAACAAAATTAACTTAATGGTTCTTATTTTACTTCCCTTACAAATGAATTCATTTTATGCTAGTTTCAAAAAGGTTTCATTCCTTCAATCAAATGATAAAAGACAAGAATGTAACTTTTATTCTTTTCAAATCATGCACTTCACAAAATAAAGTATTACATTTTCTTCATACGCATTTCTTTCTTTCAAATAAAGATTTCAATTACATTTAAAAGATAAGATTCAATACCACAGTGTAATTTGAGAAAGGTAATACATCATTTATTGATTCGAAAAGATAAATTTGTAACATCCTTCTTTTATTCTTTGGATGCAATTTCTTTCAGATTCTTTCAAAATAAAAACAAATTTTATCTCTTTTACATTTAACCTTACAACTTTCACAATCAATACAACATCTTTCCATTACAAAAAATTTACAACTTCATCCACTTCAAGAGGGAAAGGTTACAATAAAATTTATCTCAACAAGGGACCTATCCAACTGTCTTTTTCCTTGCTCTAGATAGGAACATGTGTATTTATCATTCTTCCAATTTTGTCACAACAGGAGTAGGGGAATGCAATGCTCTCCAACCAACCAAGACATCCAATGAAGAGGATAATCCATCCTCCTTCATTGGCCCCTGATCCCTAACCATAGTGCAATAAAAGAGGTGATCCAACCCATGTCAAAAATAGGCTTCCAGAAACACACAAGCAACATTTTTACAATAAAAACACAGTCCAAAATAGAATGTAGTTTACAACTACATTAAAGCATAACAAACATTACTGATCTTTCATCAACAAGCCAAAGGAACCAAAAACTGTGGGGGATGCTTCTTATGCCTCCCAAAAGGGGAAATGGGTATCAACATCTAAATTACAAACCACCAAAATAATGGTATATCAAAACCCTTACATTCCTTATGCCTCCTTGAGTACCCCTTATTCATCACTTTTCCTTATGCCTCCCTAGCCTCTTATGGCACCCCATAATGAGTGAATAAATGCAAGCTATTTCTTTGTAAGGTGGAACCCAAATCCAAAATCCCTCCTCCCTTATACCTCCCTAAAACACACTTGTGCCTCCCACAAAATAATCCCCATAGTCTTCTCCTACACCATTCCTAGGCCATCTACCCAACATCCCACAAACATGTGAAAAAAATTCACACATTAACATTTTCATAAAAAAAAAGAAGCATTTCAAGAGCCAAGATCCTAACCTCTCCATGATGGAGTTGTTCCAAGTTCCAAAACAACAAAGATTATCTCAATTCAAGCAATCCAAATCATCCAAGCACAAGCATGCAAACAATCTTCAAACTTATCCAACAAAAAGATCTCCCAAAATAGAAAGGAATTCGCCTCAAGAATGAAGTCTCCAAGGTGAAGCAACCCAAAACAAGGCAAGGAATTTAAATTTTATAAAATAGGGAAGGGAAGAGGATGTGGTGGATTCGTGTAGGATGCCACATCACACAACCTCAACTGCAACCCTATAAATTCAAATTCATTCTCCAATGCATAATAAATAGGTGGGTGAACAAAATTACATTTTACTTACACACATCGAATCCAACCCACACCCCAAAGGACTGAAATTAAATCATGTAAGAAAAGTGCAATTAAAAATTACAATTTGCCTTCTCAAAAGGCATTATAAAATTCAAATTTCAACTATCCAACCATATGTATGGTTAGTAAATGAAATTAATAGGTATGGGACAAGTTTAACTTTCCCACAAGCCTCCAAAATCATCCTTCAAGGAAAAAATTGAATTTCCAAGAAGATGAAGTGTTTCGCACTCAAATTTTAACTTAGACGTCACTTACACATCTCTTACAAAACTTTACATCAAGGAAAACAACTATATTAATTAATTTCATATGACCTCTTTTATTTAATTAATATTAACAACATGCTTACCCATAATATTAATACAACATTTAATAAATAAAGAAAGGGGCAAATGTATCACAAAATAAACACATGAAACATTAAACAAAAGGGTCAAATAAATAAATACACATAACCCCTTGCTCACATTTAAAGGTGGTTCCCCCCCCATGGGAACCTCTAACAAAACAACCACACACAAAGAATACAAGTTACCATGGTGACTTGTTGAATTCATCTAGAATTCCAATGTGGTTGGTATCTAATCGCCCGATATTTGTTGTGATATTTTAACCTGTAAAACACAATGCCTCATTTGGCTTCGTGGCCATATCGGAACATCAAAAATAATATAAATAAAATTCCAAGATCATCTAGATATACGAATCACAACAGCATCCAAGCAACCAACAAGATCATTTGCAATTTTACTCAACAACTATATCATCATCAAATAATTTCCATTTCTATGTCTACTGACAATATCCAAATAACACATGTCAAAAAAACATCCATAATATAACCATGTTAAACAGTATATCAACATCAATACCTAAAACGTCTCTAATAATCATCATGCATCATAATTTAATCAAGTCAACAATAATCCATGATCTCACATCGAACATCATACTATAATAAAGTCCATAATCATGTCCATAATATAATAAACAGTATCATGGTCAGTATCAAAAGGTGTTAAAGGGAAGTGGGCACTACACCTAACTCAACCTATCCTAATAATTCAAAAGAGACACGAATAGAAAAAATGCATGAAATAAGGGAAATCCTACACTAAGGGGTGATAACACCAAGAGAAGGGATTTCTAGACAATTCCCAGCCCTACAAAGCAGAGAAAGATGACCATAGAGAGGATGGAAATACACCTTAGACCACAAAACATGCATTCACCATTCCCTAATAACCACAACAAACATTGAATCCTTCAATGAAATGAAGATATGCAAAAAATCTGCAAGGACAATGAGAGGCAAGAGAAATATTATAAATAATGCAAAGGATAGGCAAGTATCATTAAACACCATTTTAATTACTCAATTAGTTTTCAAAGTACACCATTTTAGCAAGAGAAGGCAAGAGATTTTATTACAACGTTCATAGTGAAGATTTGAAGCCTCAAAATTAACAACTAAATTGTGGAGAAGAGGGGAGCATGAGGGAAAAAATAGCTAATATTTTACAAAGATGCATCCCTTTTACATTTATAGAAGATGTTAAAGAAAGAGGATAATAAATTGGGAATTTTTTGCATTATGGGGCACCACAGAAACTTCCATCATGATATGGGGTCTCCTGTTGATGCCCATACGTCCTTTACTTTGCTTTGTGCCAGAAGACTATGTGCGCATGCTTCATTAAACGCTCCCCACCTACACTGGAACTATTCACAAGTGTGAAATTTTTTACAACTATGAATTTTTTTATGATTCCAAGCTTTTTCTTTTATTCTCATGATTCTAACAACTGTGATTTTGCGAAAAATGGACATACAAAGATCAAGTTATGTTAATTTTAGTTATGAGGTTTCCTTTTCAATTTTGAAATTTACATGCATTAGGGAAAGTAGCTCACCGAACAACTTGCTGAGTTGCTCAACGAGCTAGACATTTATCTCCTCCGTTTTATCCCTAATGAGCCCCAAAAATAAGTCGTTGCATTTTTGTAGCAAGCTCCCTTGTTCATCCGCCCCACCTTGGTCGGGTGAGTACTATTTTGGTCAGTGAGCCTGTAGGCTCCTCACTCACCGCCTTGCATGGATGCCCTTTTGAAATCTCATGCCTAAAGCTTTGCAAGCATTTTGCTTCCTTTAAGCTTATCTTCATTGATTAGTCATCCCCGAAAGCGTTTAGACTGCCTTGCTTGTGTATCAGGGCTGACTCATCCATTAACTCAGACCCCAAGTTGAATTCTAAGTGGCCACCTCCATTTGGTTGGCTTGCCACCAACCCCAACTACCTTCAACATAGTCCCTGGAACTCCATGCACACTTCAGAAATCACCTTGATCATAGTTTCAAGTTTTGACCCCAACTGAGCTTTATACTGTTCATTACACCGAGCCCCTAAAATATTCTATTTCTGAAAGACTGAAAGTACAAAATTCAGACTTCAGTTTTTAAGACATTTCTCTCCTTTTTCATTGGAAAAATTCACTGACCTCATCAAAAAATATGAAATTCTGCATACTCCATGTTTGAAATTTTGACTTCGGGGACCCTGAAATCCATAAAATTTCATCCACACCAAACTCCAAATTCCGTGTTGTGCAAACACCTCGGCGCCATGTCACAAACACTTTGCCAACCCAGCTCGGCTTGTATTCCCCACAGCTCACCGAAGTGAGTTCTCTCTATGCCTTTGAGACAATCCTCATTACTCTTTAGGATAACTCTTCCACTGTTTAGGTCAAACCACCAAGTCTCTTGGCTCCTGAGCTTTATCTTCTTCTTTGCCAAATTAACTCCATTCAATACTGAGCCTCTCGTCCTGAGCTCTCACCAAGCACCCCTCGTGAGATCAAACTGCCTCGCTAAGTTGATCCATTTTTTCGTTACATGATTTTTTCTCATTCATCTACCTCGTCTAGATGACATCGTCCTGGCCCTAGTTGAGCTCACTCATTCGGCCAACTCACTTCAACGCAAAACTCTTCCTATCTCCTCCACTATGAACTCGGTGGGCAAGCTGAACCCCACTCGCCTGACTAACTATATGGATAAATCTCATCTATGTGAACAATGACGATCCATTCATCACCATGACCAAATAAAAAATCCCTGGCCTGGATTCCCTGTGGGCTCAATATTCGTGCAATCTTTCCTAACTTTTTTCTGCCACTCTTGACTTATCAACTCACTATGGAGAGCCATCCCTTCAATCCTACGGATTCCTCCATGCATTTTCCGCTCCCTTGACTCACCTAATAACTCATCTGAGCTAATCCACAACATGTGCATTCTCCATTCATACTAGCTCACTGAGAATCTGAGCTTGATTCTCGACGAGCTTGAAAATAGCTTGGTCTTACATCAACTCCCCACAATGTTTGGCCAGCTCGCTGAGATATTTTTAGCTCGAGGCTCCTCATAGGCAATTTTTGTAATTTTTTTTCTTGAACCTCATATTCTTTCAAATTTCTCCGAGCAAGAAGGACTATGAAGTCTGAGCAAAATGAATTTTGAGTCCAATGTTGGTTTTTTCCCTTTTTTTCTCATTTTGAACTGAAAGCGGGCCCGTTGGAGCTGATTTTCATCCTAAGTAAAATCTAATCCTTCGAAAAACCTAGAAGAGGAAAACAATCCTCTAAATGATTTCACACCCTCTAAATCACTGCAATGCTCCTGAAACATGAAATTTTACCTGTCCACACAAATTTTCCTATGAGGGCCTCGCAAGTGCTCGAGTCTGGTCCTACCTTGTTGTCCAATTTTCTCGCGGGGAAAAAAGGATAACAATGTTATTATATTTCCAATTTTTTCCCAGTGTTATTATGGACATGTTGAGTTATTACTTGGAGTATTTTTAGTTTCCTAAGTTCTTGCACACACTTTGCATCTTTCCATTTGGATAATGTACGATTTCCAATTTTGTAAAAAAAGTTTTATAATCCTCTTTTCAACTGATCACATTCTATATTATTTATTTTATGGTAGTAATAAATGTGTAAATAGAATCTCCATGGCAGTGCAAGGTTCAGTGCTTCATGTAGGTTTAGGATAGGTTTTACATTTCAAGATCATTTGAAGATGTATGTTTGAATCCATGCCTAATGGATATGCTAGGTTAATGGTCATTTCAGCTACTAGGTACATGTCCCCTGAAAGTCGTGAAAATGTTTTACAAAGTAACACCAATGTTGTTTTGACAACTTCATTTAAGTCAACAACTTCAACATTTTTTTGGAACACTACAAAATAAAGGAAGATAGTATTTTACGAAAGGAAGGAACATAATGTTTCACAAGTATAGCTAATCCAAAAAATAAATGAACAAGGGCTTAAGGCTTATGTGGATCTGAAACATCAATAATTTGGAGAACAGAGTAATTTATCCGTATAAATGACTTAGAGGTACAATATTCGATGGTTTTAAGGACGATAGTATATCTTGGGTTTATAAGGTCCATGTTACAAAGAAAAGGGACCAAAAATTTATATGCCACGAAACAAAGAAAATTCCACAGAACAGAGGAAAATCCATGAGACAAAATTTCATCCATGGAAATAGCTAAACATAAGAAAGATCATGCAGCACAAAAAGTTCTCATAGAAAAGGAAATATATAGAACAAAGAATATTTTTTCTTTGGAACGAGAATATTTGAAGCACATATAACAAACAATTTAAATGAGGGTTTAAACCTCACGGAAAAGAGGTGGGGAGTGAAGTAAAAGAGAAATATTTAGAAATATACCCGAAGGTACAAGAATAGGACATGGAAGGAAAATTTATAATTCTTGATTAGGAGAAGAAATTAAACAAGTCTACGGATCATGTGAAAGCTTCTAAAATTTATGGAAGTCCATGAAAAGATGAAAATCCTATGGATCAAAGTAGAAACATAAAAAAGCCACCCAAGATAGAGGAATGACACTAGATCATATGAATTCCATGGAACACAAAAACCCAATTCACATTTTGAATTGGGTGCTCAACAACTCCAACAAATTCAACAACAAGAATTTAATTTTTAATGATGCATTCCTCATTAATTAGCGATCTAATGGCATATGATTGGATCAACGTAATCCACATATATCTAGCTTATGAAATTAATGGAAATTGTTCCATCATAGGTGGCAAGTGGTTTTTATTGTTCCTTACTAGTGCAATATTATATTCTTTGTCTCTCTTACCTTATTTTCTATATAATGGAACACATTTTCATTGTAAAACATCCTCTTTTAATTTTGTAAACTTACCATCTTATAATGTTGACTAAACTTAAGTCGTATATCTATGTTTTAATATTTTGTAAGGCATCCAATGTATTCTGAGTGAATATAATAGGTTCTAATCTTTATAAGAAATAATATTAGTCAAATGTGGATCCACCATTTTCCTATATTATTATCTTCTTTCCTCTCCGGTCTTTTTATTTTATGTTGTGTGTGGACTATATATACATTTTTATGATTTAACTATGTAATATATATAGGGTTTTATATTGATATAGTTGTAAAGCTACATTTTGGTCAATATTTTTTTTTTCAATCTTGTGTGATACTTCCTTTTTCCCCATATGTTAAGGAAAGATATGACTCCTTTTATTTGTTATCACCATTCTTTAACTTAGTTTCTCTTTTAGGAATTCCTTCTCCCTTTCCCCCACATAGTTTACTAGTATAACCAATCTCAGGATTAATTTATCATTATTAACAAAGGAATAGGAATATAACCTTTCCCATAGGTCTATATCATCTCATGTTTCACTAAGGTAATGAACCTAATTTCAGCAAGGCACAACTTCAAGTGATAATAGACCTTGCTCCATCATTTTGTCACCATCTTAACCCATGTTTAATAGAATAATCCTCACTAATATGTTTTACTTGATATGTGGAAAACATTTATTTCCTCTACCCATGAGGTTTGATATATGCATTACCACACAACACTTATATTTTGAATTTACATCTAAATTATGAATATAAATTGTATGCACACCACATTACAATAGGTTTTAAGTAATAATTTTTTGAAAACATTATTTCTAGCTAATTAATGTATTACTCCTATTTTCTTCTCAATATCCATAGTGAAATTATCATACTCAAGGGAAAGAAGCACGAAAAATGGAGAATAAGTTTGAAACCTGAACTCAAAACTTCAGAGTTCGAGGTTTTGAAGATTCAAAAATTTCATGAGCTCAAGCGGGTGAATATTTCCAGAAGCCCGAAGACAGGGTAAGTGCACGAAGTCGGTGGACAATTCCGTGGACATAAAAACCAGAAATAAAGGAACCACAATCACAGTTCTTGAATTCTAGGTTTAGTAATTACCGAACCTAAAACTGCGATGACAGTTTAGAACCACGAGCGTGGTTATAAACCACGATCGCGGAACTCTGAGACAAAATTTAAGAGTCCCGCGAATCGTTATTTTCCTCATTTTTTCATTTCGAACCGCGAATTTTCCTAAACGTTTTTCACTCGTGCTTTCAATACCATCTCAAAATTGCTCATCGGACTTCTGGATAGTGATAGATTCAACCATGCCGCCAAGAGGAGGAGGTAAGTCCCCGATTATAATCATTTTTTTGCATTTTGGGTTTTGTTTTTTGCATTTTCATGGGTTTTTTGAAATGTGTGTTTATGTATACAATTTTCTTGTTTCATCAGTTGGTCAACAAGCTCAAAATCGTGCAAACCATTAAAACATTCCTCAAAACCCTCCTCGAAACATAGATCCATCTCCTGTGGCTCCTTCTGTCCCCACTGAGAAAGTAGGAACGCAAGATAATATCCTTGGAGGAGTCAAAGAAAATAAAATTGTCATTGAGAACCTAATTCAAAATATAAGAAAAAATCATGCTACAAATCCATCCCGCATGACTTTAGCCAATACATTGTAAACATTGATTGGCAAAGTCGAGTCTCCAACCAACCAAATACATAGATGGAACACCTTTAGAAGTGAATGTAGGTGGTGGTATGCGGATAACTATCCCATGCAGCCGTCAAAGATAAAAAATTTGGAAAAGACCTCATTTGTGCATTATTTACCAACCCTAGAACCAATGCCCCCTGCAGTTACTTGCAAACGGTTCCCAATCCATTGGTGCCATGATGATAGAATCAAAAACAATTTTTGGGATCGATGGTGGATGGTTTTCGATTATCCACCATGCAACAACAACGAGGTTCGTCTTTACTTTTTGAAGAAATTATATTGTGAGTTCATGCTCAATGAGGTCTCGAATTATTTTGACTTTTCTGACTATTTTGGTCGAGGAGGTGGCTATGCACAGAGCAGACCTGGTGCATGCGTAGGTCAACCTAGGATACCCCATGCCCCAAAACTCCCACTGCCTTCATTTATCCATCCTACAGTGAAGGAGGTTGTGGAGATTGATACATTACATGCATTGAGGGACCTCACTGACACTCTCACCCAGCATAGCACCTAGATTGCATCTGGTGATGTTGGTGGAGGCGCCAGTTCTAGTGCACCACACCACTGTGGATCAAGTGGTGCCATATGCACTACAGGCGAGACGTCATTTGCTGGTTCACAGCATTTCTTTTCTATAGATGAGATGTTGGGGAATGTTTTTGGAACTGGAGCCATTGATATTGGTCTTTCACAGGTAAATTTCAAATAAATTTAAATAATATATATACAATAGTTTAATTCACATGTTTGAGATATTAATATATATATATATATATATATATATATATATATATATATATATATATATATTTGATTGTACGTCATGTACATACATGTAAAAAACTAATTTTTATTTTATTTTAAATAGCAAGAGTCGGTGAAGGAAACATCCAGTGTCGACATGCTAGCTCCTGTGGCTGGGCGTGTTTCAAACATAAGTTTCAAGTTGTACAAACTTACATTTTTAATAAATCATTTAATTGCACTAGATTATTATTATAATTTGTTTCACGTGTATGTTGTACATGTATTAATATTTTTCTCTTTTATACACAGGAGCCTGGCGGGCCATCATCTGCTTAGGGAACTGAGGCTACTAGCACGCCTCACATGAGTTTTACGCAGGTTAGTAAATATCTTTACACTTTGTTTCTAATTACTGGAAGTTCACGCACGGATTACGTGCTTTGGACCTCTTTCATGTAGAATTTAATATTGATTTGTACATGTTTTTTGTATAGCTTAGGACTGCTAGAGAGACTCCTCCATATATGGAGACTGTGGAGTCTACTATAGATACTGCCATAGCATCTGCAGATCCACTAACTAAGGTACATAATTTTTTAAATTTTTTAAATTTTGGAGGTTCATTATTTATTATTAAACTTAAATCTACAATATCAAATTTTGTAGGTATATATGTGAAATATTTTATTTGAAAATTAATTATTTGTATGTATCTTACCCCTCGTGAGTCTATTGTTGTCCCTGCGATGCATCAACAACAAATTGATAGGGATCATGATATTGTGGTAAGATTTCACATGCATTTTAACTAAATTGTACAAGTTTCTAAATTTTGAATGTATTTTAAAATTTTGGGTGTAAAAAACTTGTTGTTTATGAATGTGCAGGTTAGGTTGCAGGCATTCTTAGAAACACCTAGGACCACACGGATGAAATCCATAGTGGCATCTCCCTCCACTACATCCCCAGGTCGTGGACGTGCTACTTCTAGCAGGGCGAAGAGAGGGAAGATGTTTCATGAGTAGATTTATAGTCCACCTGGATGTACATATGTGGTCATGAGTAGATTCATAGTCCATTGTATATATATAGCCTTTTGCGACCGCATGTGGTCCCATATGTACATTATGACACATGCTTAGTTCGAGATGTACACATACATTATGAACTTATGTACATATATATTTTCAGAGATGTGCGTCTGGAGCACACTTTGTTTGATTCTTATATATATATATATATATATATATATATATATATATCCATGTGTGTTGGTTAAATCATATTTATGACTTTTTCAGTTCTTTAACAAGCAGTGTAACATGGTTAATCATCATCTTTGAATGGGTATATACAAATTTTTCTATATGTTCTTTGTCTTGTTTGTTTACTAATGACTCAACTGGAGGATTTCACTATGAGACTTATGTTTGTTTTTCTTGCACTTAGATCAAAGAAATAAATTGGCATGTGAAATTTTTTATTCCAATCTATCGGTTCAGGATATAGTAGGGTAAATTTTCAATTGGATGGAGTATCTAATTATATGACAAGGTAAAAAGAACTCAATTAGGAAATATGTTACTTGAGTAAAGATCCTCGTATCGGACCTCCATTGGGAATATGCATCACGTTTTCAAAATGAGATGATCCATCCTCATTTTTTGAATAGGTTGTGTCTATCTCATAAGGTGGATCATTATGGGGCCTGATTCCAAGGCCATGTTCAAGTTCAATTTAAAATATAAGGAATGGGAATAGGTTCTGGAACCTTCTTTTTGCGTTGATTTTGCATCCTTGAATCCATTATAAGGTCCATGACATATACCATGCAGTGGACTTTAATATACTATGGATCTTGATGACATGATGACATCATGCCATGGTACCCTAAGGATAGGGAATTTTTTATATCATGGTATATGTTGGCCACGTATTTATATTGGAGCCACTAAAGTACCTATTGATTCTCACTCTTCATTATAATACAAGTGATGTGATTATAATAGTTTTTATACCCAAATCAATTTCTGAATGGCAATGGTATAAAGATACTAGATCTATAAAAATGAAACAGTTAATTATATCTAGATTGTATTTTCATAATTTACAATCTTGGATGCTTGCATTGTTTTGTCTTGGAACAATTCACATATCGCATCATTCACTTACATGTAATATTAAAACCAATAGATCTATAGGGATTATCTGATAACTTATGGAAAATGTTTTCAAGATGTAGAGCATGCGTTATTTTAAAGAATATCGTGAGTATAATCTTAAATTGGTAATATGCTCCAAGAATTGTTCTTGTGATGATTATACTTGAATAAGCTAGTGAGGCTAGTAGCTATTTTTGTCTATGACTTGAGGTTTCTTGAATCAGTATATACATATAATTTTCTTATGCATCTATAAAGAATATTTCACAAGTGAAATGTGTAAATTCCAAAATACAAGTGTCTGTCTAGTGTCCATTGTGCTACATGACTTGAAATTTTCAAATTTTCTCTAATTTTGTAACCTACATGCCTGTATGTGTTACTTAAATTGCTTGAAAAAAATTCTCAATGCCTAATCTTGACAGGAGTACATATATGATAGATTCTTGAAGGTACTCTAGGTGATTTCGTGTGCTAGAAAGGCATTTTTTTCGACAAGATGAAGCTAGATTTGGAGGGGAAGGTTGATGATTTTATGATAATTAGTTTACAATGATATGAAAAGGAGATTCTATAGAGCTATATGATGATGTGTATGATACAAAAAAATAAGAGGGACATTGTTTATTTAAAGGCTTTTGAGGTCTGTGATGAGTGTATTCTCCAAGAACAAGTAAGGTATGAGTCATGAATGCATTATTTCTTCCCAATACATGAAGGATATAAACACGTGACTAAATGAAGGCATAGGGACCCTCTAAAATATCCTCTTTCAGTTTTATCCTTCTCATTTTGGTGCTCTCGTTGTCCTACTGTTTATAAACGCATGAAATAGTGCAAATGGAGCCAGTGTAAGGTTGTCAAACGTTATATTTTGCAAACGGTGGGTCGTGGCACCAAACCGACTATTCCAGCATGTCTAGGTGCTCAAGTGAATGCTAGAGGAGGTGGTGTTTTGGTGCGCAAAAGGGTCGTTGCTTCTGGGCTACTTCGTTCGGGCGTAGTCCCTTAAGAGCCCAGAGACCAAAATATCATTCAACTTCGACGGGTGACTACTCGGACACCGTGGCACCTAGAGAGGCATCGTCTGATCTGAAACTCGGTGTATGGACCATCTACAATAGCCTCTCTCATTTTTTTCCTTCTCATTTCGGTGCTCTCGCTGTCCTACTGTTTGCAAACGCATGAAATAGTGTAGTTGGAGCCAGTGTAAGGTTGTCAAACGCTATATTTTGCAAACGGTGGATTGTGGCACCGAACCAACTACTCCGTCACATCCTGATAGCTAGGTTTATGCTAGAGGAGGTGGTGTTTTGGTGCGTGAAAGGGTCGTTGCTTCCGGGCTACTTCGTTTGGGCATAGTCCCTTAAGAGCCCTAAGACCAAAATATCGTTCAACTTCGATGGGTGACTACTCAGACTCCTTAGCACCTAGAGAGGCCTCATCTGATCCGGAACCTCGGCATACGGACTCTCTACAATAGTGTCTCTCATTTTTTTCCTTCTCATTTTGACGCTCTCGCTGCCCTACTGTTTGCAAACGCACGAAATAGTGCAGTTAGAGCCAGTGTAAGTTTGTGAAACCCTATATTTTGCAAACAGTGGGTCGTGGCACCGAACCGATTGCACCGGAACATCCAGGTGGCCAGGTGAATGCTAAATGAGGTGGTTTTTTGGTGCGCCAAAGGGTCGTTGCTTCCGGGCTACTTCGTTTGGGCGTAGTCCATTAAGAGCCCGGAGACCAAAATATCGTTCAACTTCAACGGGTGACTACTCGGAATTCATGGCACCTACGGAGGTTTCGTCTAATTAAAAACCTCAATGTACAGACCCTCTACAATAGCCTCTCTCATTTTTTTCCTTCTCATTTGGGTGCTCTTGTTGTCCTACTGTTTGCAAACACGTGAAATAGTGCAGTTGGAGCTAGTGTAAGGTTGTCAAACGCTATATTTTGAAAACGGTGGGTGGTGGCACTGAACCGACTGCATCAAAATGTCAGGGTGGTGAGGTGAATGCTATAGGAGGTTGTTTTTTGGTGTGAAAAAGGGTCATTGCTTCCGGGCTACTTCATTTGAGCGTAGTCCTTTAAGAGCCCTGAGACCAAAATATCGTTCAACTTCGACCGGTGACTACTAAGACTCCATGGCACCTAGATGGGCCTCATCTGATCCGACAACTCAATGTACGGATCCTATACAATAGCCTCTCTCATTTTTTTCCTTCTCATTTCGGTGCTCTCACTGTCCTACTATTTACAAACGCACAAAATAATGCAGTTGGAGCCAGTGTAAGGTTGTCAAACGTTATATTTTGCAAACGATGGTTTGTGGCACAGAACTGATTACGCTGGAACGTTCGGGTGGCTAGGTGAAAACTAGAGGAGGTGGTTTTTTTTCGCGCAAAAGTTTTTTTGCTTCGGGGATACTTCGTTCGGGCGTAGTCCCTTAAGAGCCCGGAGACCAAAATATCGTTCAACTTCAACGGGTGACTACTCGGAATCCATGACACTTAGAGAGGCCTCTTCTAATCTAAAACCTTGGTTTATAGATCCTCTACAATAGCCTCTCACATTTTTTTCCTTCTCATTTGGGTGATCTTGTTGTCCTACTGTTTGCAAACGCATGAAATAATGTAGTTGGAGCCTGTGTAAGGTTGTCAAACGCTATATTTTGCAAACTGTGGGTCGTGGTACTGAACCGACTGTTCCAGAATGTATGACTGGCTAGGTGAATGCTACATGAGATGGTTTCTTGGTGCGCAAAAGGGTCATTCCTTCCGGGATACTTCGTTCGGGCATAGTCCATTAAGAACCCTGAGACCAAAATATCGTTAAACTTCGACGGGTGACTACTCGGAATCCGTGGCACCTAGAGAGGCCTCGTCTAATCCAAAACCTCATCGTACAGACCCTCTACAATAGCCTCTCTCATTTTTTTCCTTCTCATTTCGGTGCTCTCGCTGTCCTAATGTTTGCGAATGAGCTAAATAGTGAAGTTGGAGCCAGTGTAAGGTTGTCAAACGCTATATTTTGCAAACGGCGGGTCATGGCATAGAACTGACTGCGCCAGAACATTTGGGTGGCCAGGTGAACACTAGAGGAGGTGGTTTTTTGGTGCTATAAAGGGTCGTTGCTTCCGGGCTACTTCATTCAGGCGGAGTCCCTTAAGAACCCTGAGACCAAAATATCATTCAACTTTGATGGGTGACTACTCGGACTCCGTGGCACCTAGAGAGGCCTCGTCTAATCCAAAACCTCAGTGTATAGACCCTATGCAATAGCCTCTCTCATTTTTTTCCTTCTCATTTTGGTGCTCTCACTATTCTACTGTTTGCAAACACGCGAAATAGTGCAGTTGGAGCCAGTGTAAGGTTGTCAAACGATATATTTTGCAAATGGTGTGTCGTGGCACCAAACCGACTATGCTGGCACATCCGGATGGTAACATGAATACTAGAGGAGGTGGTGTTTTGGTGCGTGAAAGGGTCGTAGCAACCGGGCTACTTCGTTCGGGCGTAGTCCCTTAAGAGCCTTGAGACAAAAATATCGTTCAACTTCGATGGGTGACTACTCAAAATCCGTGGCACCTAGAGAGGCATCATCTGATCCGTAACCTCAGCGTACAGACGCTCTAAAATAGCCTCTCTCATTTTTTTATTTCTCATTTCAGTGCACTCGCTGTTCTACTGTTTGTAAACACGCGAAATAGTGTAGTTGGAGACAGTGTCAGGTTGTCAAACGCTATATTTTGCAACCGGTGGGTCATGGCACCGAACCGACTGCACCGGCATGTCCGGGTGGCTAGGTCAACACTGGAGGAGGTGGTGTTTTGGTGCGCAAAAGGTTTTTTTCTTCCGGGCTACTTCGTTCGGGCGTAGTCCCTTAAGAGCCCTGAGACCAAAATATCGTTCAACTTCGACAGGTGACTACTCAGACTTCACAGCACCTAGAGAGGTATCATCTAATCTAGAATATTGGTGTATGGACCCTATAAAATAGCCTCTCTCATTTTTTCCTTGTCATTTCGGTGCTCTTGTTGTCCTACTGTTTGCAAACGCGTAAAATAGTGCAGTTGGAGCCAGTGTAAGGTTGTCAAACGCTATATTTTGCAAATGGTGGGTCGTGAAACTGAATTGACTGTGCCGGCACGTCTAGGTGGCCATTTGAATGCTAGGGGAGGTGGTTTTTAGGTGCACAAAAGGTTCGTTGCTTCCGGGCTACTTCGTTCGGGCGTAGTCCCTTAAGAGCTCAGAGACCAAAATATCGTTCAACTTCAACGAGTGACTACTCAGACTCCGTGGCACTTAGAGAGGCCTCATCTAATCCAGAACCTCAGTGTACAGACCCTCTACAATATCCTCTCTCGGGTTTTTCCTTCTTATTTCGGTGCTCTTGTTGTCCTATTATTTGCAAACGCACGAAATAGTGTAGTTGGAGCTAGTTTAAGGTTGTCAAACGCTATATTTCACAAACAGTGGTTCGTGGCACCGAACTGACTATGCCGACAATTTTGAGTGGCCAGGTGAACACTAGAGGAGGTGGTTTTTCGGTGCGTGAAAGGGTCGTTGCTTCCGGGCTACTTCGTTCGGGCATAGTCCCTTAACAGCCCTGAGACCAAAATATCAATCAACTTCGACGGGTGACTACGCAGACTCTGTGGCACCTAGAGGAGTCGTTTTCAAAATTTACAACATTTTCAAAATTTACAACTTTTTCAACAGTTATATATATTGAAAAGAAATTAAATATATACTAGACATGAGCATTGTAAATTCATTCCAATGAACCATCAGGATCAGATCTACTCTAAATAGCAGACAAGATTGCTTCATGATATGACTCTTGAACCTTCCAAAGAATCTTGTTATCAAGCCTTCCACGATATATTTACAACTAAATATTTGTCGCTAGAACTAGATGTGAATCTAAGAGTATTTTCCTGTGTGTCTCAAAGTCTTCAAACACCCAAACAAAGGAATTTTTTAATGGATACTGTCGAATCCAAGTTCCAGTAACTACCACTGACCCTATAGGATGCTCAATCTCTTCACCATCTATAATAGGAGAAGTCAACTTCTTTCTTTCCTCGATGCAACAACATAAGAAATAGTCTGTTCCTTCTTCATTGTCTTCTATCACAATTACTGCAAACACATGTCCTACAAAAAAATAACCAAGGTTGAACAACTCAAATTTAAATTACATATTAAAATTTCAATAGACATAACTCAATACAAAAATTAAATAAATAACCATAAATACCTTGTCGCACCAAAATCAAAATTTCGTCAAAGTCCTTGGATGTTGTAACTTCATTTGCAGAAACAAGTTGTAATGCTTGTGGAGGTTGATAACTAGGAAGCGGAGTTAGAGGCCTACAAATCCATCCTTCCACCCATTCTTGTGAATCACACTCAGCAGTGAAAATTTCGATACAAGATGCACAAAAACATGTCAACTTTCTTGTCCATACGGCCAACAAAGTAGCGTCTGAGCTACAAAATGAGTGCATATCACTGGACCCAGTTAGTGTCATACAATCCTCATAGTTAGCAATATGTTTTTCCTCTATCAATCAAAAATATCTGCAAACTGTGGAATTTTCTTGAGAACCTCGGGCCATGTTTTCAGTACACCATTCCACTATGCTCTTTGCATCTTTTGATTTAGCACCATCTTTGTACTTCAACTCTTCTCTTGCAAGAGCTCTTTTCACACATACCCCTACACCATCATGCTCTCTTTTTCCATGTCCAGCCTCAGTGAAACTCCAAATATGTTGCACAACCATCTTGACATGCATTCTGCTCATCCAATAAAACATTCGTGCATTCTTAAACTGAGATGTGCAATTATCTGACCATATATAATGTCGTTTGAAGTGGATGTCCCGTGAATGTTCATGACTACGTTTAAGACTGTAAATTTTGTTTCACTTATCAAAATATGATAAAACTTATACCATCCCAAGTGTGGACAAATTCTATACACGTTAAAAAAATTTTGATTTCGATATTATTTGATATAGTTATGGCGGGCAAACGGGAAGCGCTCCATTTTCTAAATATTTTCAGACCACTTTCATGGAAAAAATCATTAAAAAAAATATTGCTAAAAAAAATACAAAATAAAATCCATCCCAAGATAGAAAACTACATCTAACGTTTCACCAAAGGAAAAAAAAAATAACAAGATTTGGTCATCCAAAATGCGGGCAAACAGACTACAATCTTATAAGTTTTTTCAAAAAAAAAAAAACGAAGTCATATAATTTTAAGTGTTTAATATAGCTAAACTTGTCCATTTTTTACAAAAATTAGTATTTTAGAAACTATATATCAAATTCTACGATTCATATTTATATAAAATTTTCTAATTTAGAGTGCGTGTATAGCTAATAATCCCTACAAGTTGAGATTTCACTGTTTTTTGTAATATGACGTCTATGGATGACCCTATATTTGTCCATCAACTTCCTGCACTTACCTGAGACAAAGGTCTAAAACCTGATGTCTAAATTTTAGACTTCGGGCTTTCGGGACTTCAGAGAAATGCGTTTCCCGAATGGATGAAAAGTACCCGAAATACCAAAACTCAAAACCTTGAAACCCCAAAACTTGAACTCCCTATACCTCAACGCTCAATCCCCAAAACCCTAAAAAACACAAAGATTTGAAACCCGAAGTCTGAATTTTACACTTCAGAGTTTTGGCATTTTGAAATATTTCATCTATCTCACTAGATGAATAGTGATAACTTCCTCCCTAGTTAAGATACCTAAAGCTCCGAATCTTGAAAGTCTAAAATTTCATATTTCGGAGGGTGTGATGAAGGCTCAAAGCTCCTAAAAGAAAGATCAACCACTCATTTTTATTTCAATATGCAACCCTAATCTTTAGATGGCCATAGATTTTGACAAGGATCTTAAATTTTCAAAAAATAGGATTTTTTCAAAAACTCTCAGTGTCCTCTACAAAACAATGATATGTTTTCATAATTTTAGTAAGACTATGTATTTAAAAAGTAGGAAATACAGTCCTTCATTTTAGAGGAATGTTTCCAAATTTCTTACTTACCAAAATGATGAAGGTATGGTCTTCCTTTCTTCCCTACAAAGGAAAGGTATGTGGAGGTATGGGTTTTGAAGTGGCAACCATCATTGTTGTAGGTGAGTTTAGTGTATTTTAGGGTAGTTGAAGCAAGAATTTGAATTCTTTCTCTCTCCCTATCTGTCATACTTCCTATATATTGTAAGGAGGGGATCATTTCAAAATTTTGGACACCTTATATATGACCCTCCATTATTTATTGTCTGTAAGATATTTGTGGAGCTCCACACCTCCCTATTGAACGTTGTAATGAAAAATCTTTACCTTTGGACCTAAATGTGTTTTATCATATTGACTTCGATAGCAATATAGTCAGATCTACAGATGTTTCACACCCTCTTCTATGTTCTATTATATCTTTCTAATCTTTCATTGCATGCGAGATTATTGTGTATTGTTGTCATTTTCATTGCAAGTTTTTTGTACTATTGTGCTTATTATGCAAGTTGTTCAACATCCTTATTGGTGCATCATCTTCCCTTAGAGTAGGTTTTATTTTCATGAATTTTATCTATGTCTCCTTTTAAATATTAAATTAGGGTTATATCTGTAACTGTCTGCAATTTGGATTAGTTGGCATTAGGATAGGATAGAAATTCAGCCTTCTCCAGTGATTTATCCTGATCTAAAATTCCAACACTTTGGGATAACTCCATGTTTGAAAATCAGACTGAATTCCTCAATAAATCATTTGTAAGCAATAAGGGGTACTTTGATTTTTCCATAACACAAATCTGAATAAAAAATTAACATCTTTAAATTAAAAACATATATATCTTTAAAAACTACACAATAAAGCAACAATACTCATGGATTTTTAATCCCAACTACTTCTCCATTAATCCTAAATTCATTCAAACTCTCAATTCGATTTTGAATTGTGATTTTATAGTTCATTTACATTTCACATTAGGATTCATTTCAGAGCTTTAAGAGATGTCTTAGTTAAATTTTCGTCATATTTTATGAGTCAATAGTGTGTACTAAAGTATTTTTAAATTGGTCCCTCATTAACTGGAGAATTAATAATAAATATCCTCATAAATATCCTTATGTTTAAACCACACTTAGAATCTATTCATTAAGTCCCTTCAGTATTATCTTTTGATGTTATCCAATATGATCTCCACACCCACTTCATCTCTTCTCTAAAGCCAATTTTGATTATAAACCAGTTAAAAATTTGAGAGATATATTCGAATATCATGTAAAAATTCAAAAACATAAAAATAAATAACACAATATCAAAATTCTCTTTTAGGGTTCTTGTTAATATCTCTACCATTTTGTTGGATACCTAGATGATAGTATATAAATATATTTTTAGAATAAAATATATCTTTTTCGGGGTTATCAAAACTTGGATGATGCTACCAAAATGCCCAGTTAATAGTCTCCCTCTATCCCATAAATAACAATTAAATTTTTTCAATCACACCTAGACATTGTCTTGTGTTATCACTTATTATTTTTCAGGTTTTTACTTTAACAAATAATTCCCTTTTACGTAAACAAACATAGATGGTATCAATGAAAAATATGGCTAATATATTTCTAGGTGAACTTTATACCTTGATTAAACTCTTATTTTATCTTGTTTATTACATAATGATTGAGTCCTTCTAGAAAACCATATTTGTCAAAAAAATATCTTGTATAAAATCATGATGATACAAATTTGTATCTATTTTACACTATCATTAAAATCATGTCACATACAAAATTAATATATATCCCTCTTAAATTAAACCTCGCTGCGATTTTTCTACCTTGCACATAATTGTTTCATAAACATAATTCTTATCGAAAATGAATTGCAATTATTTCTCATTAGTATTAGTTGGGGCCAACATCAATCTACACTCTCTAATGGACATCCACTTTCGCACTCCTATTGAATAATCAATATTGACTTGTGGAAATATTTCTCTCATTCTCTCTAATTTACATCAAATATTGTACTTGTAAATCAACGCTTTCATGCTTACACATGGTTATGGAAACAATTTTATTACCTCAATAATCAATCACTTACCTTAGTTCATTTTCTATTATTTATTAATTTTCACTTTTTATTGCAATTTAGTTAGGGGAAACATGTGGCTAAAAAACTATAACTTGAGAGAAACACATAACCAAACCCTTCTCCTTTATATTATGATATTCAATCATCATTCATCTTAGTAAAATTACCAAAGAGTATATATCTTATAAAATTAATTTATATAACTATTCAGAGATTGCAATTAAGGTTTCCCATTGTTCACATTTATAGGTTCCTATCTACCAAATTAACATTCTAAGTATATGTGCATGATAACCATTTTCATAAGGATGGACAACCCTTATGTCACCTTCAAATTTTGTGGTGCATAATTTAGTTGTAACCCATAACCCAAAAATGGGTAACATGTGAACATCTAAAAATATGCCTTCCAGACAAGCTCTCTTAAGATAAAAGCACAAAAAAATAGAAAAGAATAATAATACCTAAAACTCAAATATTCCCTTAAAAAACCTAACTAATAAAAACTATGGTTTATTTAATACATTTCACCTACGTCCTTATCCTTATAAACTAACATAGAATTTTTCCACATCAATGTATACAATGTGCCTACCCATTTGTACGTCAATTGTACTATGGACTCTTACCATCTCACCTCTATATGGATAACGCACTTATATTTTTCACAATCTTCTATGAACATGAAATAAATAAAATTACACTTATCTCCTCACTTCATCCTTATTAGTTGTTTAATTCTAGTTCTTTCTTCTATATGAATTACTTGCAAGTTTATTTAAATAAATAGGAAGATCATATTGGACAACCAAATCTCACCGCATAATTAGAATTCATGTTTTCAACATTTTTATGATTTATGTCTATAACTGGTTTATAATTTTTTTATAATCATGCATGTGACTAAGCTAGGACTAGTGATAACATCCAATCCAATAAGACAACCTCAACAATAAGAAAACTACAAGAGTAAAAACCTGAACCATGGATTTTTCACCTTGGTTACCAAACATGTATACCCTTACATTTAATTTTTTCAATTTTCAATCCATGTTTTACATTTCTTATATAAAACTTGAAAAGGATAGGTAATTAATTAAGTTAGGTTACATATCCTAAAATCAAAGCTATATATTTGTAATGTGTTATGATTGTATATTTAGAATCCAATTTTTGAAAAATTAACCTACATTATTTATTGGAAGAAACCTATGAAGTTTCTCATTTATTCAATGACAACATTCTAGGTCCATTCTATTTAGAAAGATAATTTTAATTAAATAAATTGACACACACACACACAACATTGTAAAAGGTGGCCCAATATCAAGGAATACATCAGTCAGTTGCATATATAGTGTAGGATTAATTTTCAAATGCTAATTTTAAATCAGGTTTGATGCAAAATTGAATATGTATAGAGATAGGTTTATTGTTAATAATGTTACATTTTATGAGAATTTTATGGTCATAATGTGATTGAGACACTATTATTGAGTTATGATCTTGATATATAACCATGCTAAGAAAGTGATGAAGCAAGCCTTGACTAGTCATCTCATAGAATTTTTTTAACTTCGATTTATTTTATGAAATAGGCTAGTCTAACTACTAGCTATGAGAATATAAAAAAATATAATACACAATTAAAAATATTTTATTATATTATTCTTTTACAGATATATAATTATCAAAGAAACAATTAGAAAATCCTAAAGTTTTAAAATAAGTTTTTATCCTTGAGTATCATGCTCTAAGAGCTTGTTTAAGATCATAAGGGGGTTTTTTCAACCTAAAAACATAATGTTATTTATAAGGTTATTTAAGCATTTATGTTGATACATGTAAATTTATTGTTTAACATAAACACTTAGTAATGCATTCTCAACATTCGTTTCATGTATTTCCCAACCTTATTGGGCTACAAGAGAAAGGAATATTGTTACATTGCTCATTTTCACAATATAAGTGAAGGTTTCAATATCATATACTAACCTTTCCTTTAATTTTTCAATTCCACTCGTAGAATTGTATACGATCTTGTAAATCTACCAATATAAAAAAAAATTGTTAAATTGCAGATTTTCCATCTATGGTGTTTGATTAGACCACCATATTAAAATATTATACCATCCATCCCAATAAAAAATTTCTTAGATTCCTGATAATATATGGGTTAACTCTCATAAATAGTCATTAGGGAATGGTATATAAGACAAGTCCTAGTAATTTTGTTGTGGTTGTTAAGGTAAAATTATTTTTAATACATATTAAACCCATTTAATATTTTTGATATATGAAAAAATGTAACATGTTCACATCAAACTAATTATTTATTATGTACATATTTGGTTAATATTCATCTTCACCATTAGCTTCCCCGTTGATACAAAATTGAGAGGGCCATGTAGAAGACCCAAAAAAATGTTTATTTAATATTTTTAATATTTTCATTATAATAATATCTCATTTAGATGTATGATAAACCCTTACTACTTTATTTTTTCCTCAAGTATCAATTTTCAAATATGGATATAACATATTATTATATGAGAAACATTGGTAAAGGGTAGCATCAAGTTTCATTTTTTTCTTCTTTCTAAATAAAAAAAAAGTATGGATACCATGAATTTTGATACGATCTAAATATTTTGTTTATTTTTTGCCAACATTTCTAGAGATCGTTTTTAGTCAGATAGTTTGTAGTAACTTTAACAAGCATTTGGAAAGTATTGCTCATATCACATGGTCATAGAAATTTATAAAAATTAGAAGTGTGTAATACTTTCCTTTCTATTTATAATATTTTTTTGTGGTAATGGATATAAGTTTCTCTGTCTAGTGCACATCGCAAAAAATAAGCTTGCAAGGAAATGATTCTAAACTTGGCCAAGTAGTGTAGCTAGCTTATTACACTATCTAGTCACTATACCCCTAATTAGTTGTGTCGGATATGGGATGGATTAAAATTTGTATTATTTCCAAGTTGAAAATTATGAGTTATGCATAGTTGTCAAGACATGTTAAAAAGGTTTAATCAAAAGTATTAAATTTGTACAAACTTGGTTAGAGTGAATTAAGGGGGGATTTAGTAGATACAGTTGACCCTTATAACTGCACATGGTTACCATAGGCTATAATATGGATTGTAAAATCTTAATTATGTTGTATTTTAACTGATGTAAGATGAAAATTATTGAAGGAAATAATTATAATTAAAGGTTTTTCTATAAAAAATTCCCTTAATTTGGATAATTTTAAAATGATTATTACAAAGTAGTGATCATAGCTCATGGCCATAGAAATTTTTTAAAAATAGAATATTTTAATATTTTCTTTTCTATTTATAATATGGTCCTATTTTTCCTTGATAAACTCCATTTTACTATAAGTGATAGGGATTTGTTAACTCCCTTTGTATTCCACAAGAAGTGCAAAAATAATCTAATTATTTACTTATATTCTCACACCCATTATCAATTCATATCCTTCTAGTTTTTAAATGGAACATGTTTTCAACCAAAATTTTAAAAATATCTTAATTTAATATTAAACTTCATATTTTTTCACTATATACTAGGTCAAAGTAATCCTACTATTATCATAAATCAATTATAGGAGATAAAGAAATGAATTAACATAGGTTTCCTCAAGTGTATCCCTTGCATAACTATGAACAAATTAGATATGATAAGCCAAATTTCTATTATCATGTTTGTGAAATGCTTGAATGTGCTGATTTGCACACAATAAACCTTTACACGCTTCATGATTAGTTTTTTTAAGGTAGAGCTAACACATGGTTATGTCTAGACATATAAAAAAGACTCCTAGAGTTGACATTATTAATTGTTTCAAACCCATGATTTTCATTTTTTATTTAGTAGAAAAGGCATGTTTCATTAGAGAATGCATTATACATACATACATACATATATACATACATATATATGTATATATATCATTTACTCAATTATAATTACTTTACTAACAATCAATTCAAATTTGATCTACGATAAATTTGAAAAGGTAGCAACATTTATGTATAAAACTTTAGGAAAGGTGGAAATTTTAGTTTAAAAGGAGGAAGAAGATGGATGGAAAATGTCAAAAATAAAATGTCGCACTCTTCTTAACATCCGACAAGAGAAACTAGGAATCACGACACTAATAATGATTAGTTTCTTGTAAGTTCCTTCTTGCAAGTTAAAACCAAGTTATTTATAATTCGGGCTCCTGTAGGATCTTGTGTGTTTGATGTGGGTTATCTTCCCTATTTCTTATTTGGGTCCTTTGGGATCCTTAAAGTCTTATCTTTAATGATGTAAATAGTTTTTTGCTCGCTTTAAAACTACATTATTACCAATGAAAAAAAATGATCTTTAATTAACCATTAATATTTGAGAAAACAAATAATAATTTTTTTGTAAATTGAGAACATGATGAAATATTATTTATCATATTTAAGAATAAAAATTTATTATTCTGACTTATGTGAAAAGTGAGTTACGTAAATGAACATTTTAATTTATGAAAAATGACACATTATAGTTTGTAACCATATAAAACATGTTTCAATGAAAAATTGGTAAATCCAGTAGTATTTTTATTAATTAATATTAAGTGGAAATAGATATTATAAATATTTTTAAAACTAATGCGCGTTGTTCTATGTTCAAAATAATGAGTTTAATTGTGAAACGTCTGATTTTATAATTCTTTTTTAAAGTCCATGCATCAATTACATGTATAACTACATGTTTTTATGCTCAACACGGAATCATACTAGCTAGATATTTCACAGAAAACAATAACATTAAATAAAATTCTTAAAACAATAAAACTTATATTTTATTCCATCACTTTTCCCAAATGATAAATAAAAATTATAAACTTATGATATCAATGACTAATGGGAAATCTATTGTTATTAATAATAAAAAATATAAATAGATGTTATCACTTGTGTGTATATTGTATTTATAGTTAATGAAGAAGAAACCAAATATCCTTACTTATATAAAATCCCAACTTAAAAGACACAACACCCACATAAATGGCTCGTATATCACTTGTAATGTTGAGAAAGTTTCAATATTTCCATTGTGTTTCCCCTCTAGCCATGATTTTCACTCAAAGCATTCATTTACGGAAATGAATAAGGCTAGATATGACGACTCAAAAATTTTGAAATAAGAGTTACCTCTTCAGAGCATAAATATTCTGATATAAATGCAAAGGACACAATAAGAAGTTTCATTCATATATCAAAATCATAAAGTTGGATTGTAAATTTTTTTCTAGATGATTTCAAAAAAAAACATCACGATTAGACTAAATATTAAATATGTAACAAAGGAAAAAAAAGTCTAAAAACAAAAAGGGCAAAATGTTAAACAATAAAATTTAAGAAACTTTATTGATCTTTTTTAACCTTCAATAAATCTATGAATAGTATATATAATGTTTTATTGGAAATTTCTTCAAATATATATACAACCACTACATAAACTTTTTTAATTTTATCATCATTTGATAGTAATACTCAAAACACTTTAAAACATTTTTTTCCCTTCATTTGTCATTTAACATGGAGTTCCATAAGAAATATTTATAAGAAATAAAGTTAAATAAGATATAGGACCTTAAAATGTGATACAAGAAAAACAATGTCATGAAATGTTGTCAACATCTAATAAAGATAACATGACCTCCCAACATCCCAAAATATACTTAAAAACTATAAACATATATCATTGTAAACAAAATGATCGATGCAATTTTTAATTCCTAAAAATATATACTATCTGTGGGTTTAGTCTGACATTTCTTAGGATAATAGAATGTGTAATCTATATATACACAAGTAATTCTAAATAAAATGTAAGATAGAAAGTGAAATCAGTTTCGTAGGCTTCTCTCTCTCTATATATATAGGGAGAGAGCGAGATAGAAAGACACACACAAATTCAAATAAGGTTCTTGCTTAATAAATAGGCACGTGTCAAACATTTATAAGATCTTGACACGTGGAAAACCCATTGGTCAATTGGTGAAAAATTATTTTAAATTTTTCGTAAGATTCAATTATGTGGCACTATCTCATGGATGTAGGAAATATGTAAGGAAATACATTGCATTAAAAAACACTTGGGAATCTAGGATTCCAAGATGATGGAATATTTCTTCAAACCATGATCCTAGAAGAAATAGAAAGGAAGACATTGAAACAAATAAATAATCATGTTTTCCTATATGGGTGCACATGGAATCATCTTGTACATGAGATGCATTTGACTATGTTTGAAGTTTACATTTATATGGATATTTTAGCAAGTAATGACAAGTAATGTAGCCAATTTTAACATACATTCAACATACTGTAAATATTTTAAATTCACAAAAAATAAATCATTGTCTTCATTTTTGAATCATGAATTAAAATTATTCATAAAAAATAAAATAACTCCCAACTCGAATTGCTAAGAAAAATCTTACTAAATTTGACTAAATCTACTCTAGGTGGCGGAATTTACTATTTTTAGCAGTTTACTAGATGTTGCTATACTTCTTAAGATCCCATGCTTATTCGTATGGGAAAATAAATTTCCACACATCTTCAACATGCCTAAATTAGAGGAATTTCCAACTTTATAACCTACTATGTATTCAAGATACTACAATTTACTAATTCCCTAAAATAGAAAAAAAATCGAATTACAACTTAGATCCTAATTTTCTGCCTTCAAATGGCATTTTTTGGGCTAAAAAATGTGTCGAAATGTGCTCCAATTGGCAGGTTGGGTTAATTGGTGCGTTTGAATCATTGAAACATATGATTTCCAAAAAAAATGGACTCAAATGGACACACGGAGCACAAGTTATGGCCATTTCAAGTTCCTTGTTTAAGACTGCTAAAAAAGGTTGATTCAGTGGTGTTAGAGTCAATATTATTAAATATTCCTTATTAAAACATTTAAATGGTTAACACTAGTCATAATTTCATAACATCAATTAAAAATTAAAAATTACAAAATGCTCTACAAATTATTAATTTAGACGGATATGAAAGATATACAATTAACAAAAAAACTCAACTAGTTGTAACCTTCACTATAGACAACCAATTAAAAAAAATTAAATTCAATCAAAATATTATTGAATATTCTATCTGTTGCAGAGCATCAATACAAACATATCAATCAACTCATTTAGAACCAATAAAATAACACAAACTTAAAAAAAACTTGTAAATAGCTCTTCTTTTATTAGACAAGAATCCTTCTCAAAATATGAAATTTTTGGTTTAAATGATCAAACTGACTTACGAAATCATATCAAATTGTTTCTCGGACTGAAACTATGTTATTACAACCATAACACTTATTCAATTTACCCAAAATCTTCTTATCAACTTCTCTATCACAAAATTGTCCTTCATTGCTTCTTAAACGCGTGTTCCAAGTAGGATGGTAGGTAGGTCAAAATGCAAGCTTCCAAAATCAAACAAATAAACAATTTTTAGTACCATTTCGTTATCGAAAGGTGTGGAAAAAATGTTGTCTCTAAATTCTTTTGATAAGACATTTTTCTCCACTTTTACTCTCTTAGCTTATTTCTTCTTCTTTTATCGCTTCTTTTCTTGTCTTCCTCACTTAGCTTGTGTTTCACAGACTCATTTTACAAACTTGACACATTATAGGATGCCCATTATACCTTATATATTGTGTAAAAAGTTTAAGGGTAATTTACTTTACAAAATTCTTCCCAATTTTAAAATTTCTAGAACCGAAATCAGACATCCACACTCCTCACACGGTCTGTAATCCAAATTGTAAAACTGTGGCTTCATGAATGGTCTCCAATCCTTAAAATTTTTGAATACACCTTACTTAGACCTTGAAGGTTAACTGTTAAAAATTTTAAACTCAATTCCAAGTATAAGACTTAACTCCTCAAGTTTTGCATCAACTTTTTTTAACAACACTCACAGGCTGGAACATGATTGTCAGAAGTTACAAACAATTCATAGCTACCCAAGGCTTGATTATTATTGAGTATGGATTTATACTCCAAGTAGATGACTTGTAAAATGTTACAAAGTTATTTTTTTACTATTTTCCACTTCTTTCCTTAGAGTATTGCTTACAAAATAGGCTTACAATTGTCACCGACATATTAGTCTTTGGACTATCAACATTATCTTAGGAATTCAAACCTTTCAAGGTAAAATTATTCTATTATATCAGATAATAATATTTTTAGATGATAACTTCCACTTGTAGATGTTGGAAGAAATATTTTCATGTTGCTTTCAACCAATCTTGCAATTTTAGTACTTAGTCTTCAAAACCCATTCCTGCAAGCTAACATATGACTGTCACAAACATCTATTAACTGAGACCTCTTGTTATATGGAATCCTTTCGTATATGTATGGAAATGTCATGGAGATAGTTTATAAAAAAATTTAGTTCTTTAATACATGTTCAAAGGATCCAAATTGTCTTTCCTCTACAAACCCAGAGAGGGTTTCACAGTATCCTGGGTAACTTCAAAACTTGACCAAAATTTTAAAACTTTATCTTCAATATTCAAATTAATTACAAGATATCTATACTCTCGTACCTATTCTTCTTTTGATATTAACCAACCCAAAATAATACTCACTCTTTAACAAGGGTCTTTAGTTTAATGTATTTAACCACGAACAGGGTCTCCTAGGGTTTCTCGAAACTAGTTATTACCAAACTTGCAAACAAATGATAGAGACTCACTTTATGAGGTCTAAGTATTATTTCAAATTTCAGAGAAAATATTTACTAAACTCATTGAAATTACAATATAGTCTTATTACAAGAGATCACAATTATGACTTAAAATCCTTTCTTCACTGCTTCTTAAAACAGAGATGTAGACTATTCAACATCCAAATACTTATAAACTTCAAGAAAATTTCTTCCAAAGCCAAGATCATTTTATTAATGTCTGTAGTGATTCGTTTGATCTTGCTCTTTTACAATTCTATTCCTTTGATGGAATTTAGCCATAAAAGGTGTGAAATATATGTAAAGTATTCCTCAAAACTACCTCTTATAGATATATTATAAAATTTTCCATGCATGCACTTAAGAACCATAAGAATACATTATTATGATCCTTACCAGCACTTAGAAGCCACCAATCATAAGTTTCATAGCATATATTAATTAGAATTAATCACATTCATGATCTTACATGTAAAAATCACAATATTTATTTATATGCTAACAAAGTTATCATTCATAATTGTATTTCACTACAAAAATTCCCTTTTGATGCCTCTTTCCATAATCCTCTCCCTCCTCCTCAGCATCTAAATGCATTCGAACAATATTTTTTTCTTATATACATATGATCTTTAATCCCTAACTTATTTTCATGTCTACATGTCATTGTTGAAGGTCATATTTTAACCTTTAAGTACATCATTTACTCCATAATTACACATTAGCAGTCTTGTACATCATAACTAAAACTTAATAAGTCCCTCTCACCATGTTAAGACCACTAGCATCACATACCTAGACAAGAATAGCTAACACCAATTGAAATTTTCATAATGACAGTTTTGGAGGGAAACATATTATTTGAATTTTGTTAAACCTAGACTACAATTCATCATCATGACATTGAATTCTAATCACCATAAATGACTTCTAGGACCTCCGAATACCCCTTGGACACCTTCACATACAAAAATTATACTAGCACACTAAAATGAGCACCTTGAAGAGAGATGCTTCTGCATCACACTCCCAACAGAGTGAAAATTTTGTTTCAATTTTATTCTTATTCTTGTAGTTCTAATTTTAGTAGATCTCCTTAAGAAGATACATTACTAAATACCAATATTTTTTCCCTTCATCAATTGCATCATGTCTTTCACTAGCCTTTTAGTCTTTGAAATGATCAAATCCTTGTAAAAATGATGCTTCTTGGATTGACGTTAGGCTTCTTCACTTGATGACTGAGCACATAAATGTGATCCCATTTCATGTGCGATGAATTTTAACTGTAGAGGACTATTATTCCATATTTTTCTTCCTCTTGATCCTCTTCTCACTTGATCTTATCTTGAAAATCTTAATCTAGTGATTTTTTCTTGCTATCTTCACCTTCTTTTGATTTCTCTATCTTTATTTTCTTTGACACACCTGCATACTGAACACTAAAATAAGTATTAGAATTAAAAATTTGAGTTCTGAAATCCCCTTGAATCTTTTCTTCCACCCATTTTTTTCTTTCTTCTATTTGTTCTTCTTGAGTCTCTTCTTGGACTAACAATGTATCTTCCTCTTTGGCTGTCATTATAATCTTTTCATGACTTTTTTTGTATTGCCACCTCAAAAACAACCACTTGAGACCAAGAAAAACCTAGGTTTAGTTAGGAAAAGTTAAGGAATATATTTTTTTTAAAAAGTGTTCCCAACAAAAATTTCCAGAGTCCATTACAACAGTTATCAAAACATCCTACAAAATACTAAGAGAGTGAAAGTCATCCCTATCATAGATATTATCTTCATGCAGGGCATGGAAGGAAATTTCCCCAGGTAGCAATAAGTGGGTGCGGGAAGAAACTTTCCTCCCCGGCCATGGAAGAATGGGCACGGAAGAAACTCTTTTCTCCTGAGCACGAAAGATGGGCTTGGAAGAGACTCTTGTTTTCCCAGGCACAAGACAGGCACCAGAGAGACTCTTTTTCTCCCGGGCGTGCAAGAAGTGTTTTCCCATTCTGGGCACGCAAGATGGGTGCACAAGAAGCTTTGGGCTTGCAAGACGGGCAAGAAGCTCTGGGCATGCAAGAGGCCTTTCCTCTTCTTAAAACTTCAGAAGGCCATAAATTTTGATAGGGAACTCCATTTTTGGAAAACGAGGACTTTTCGGAAATATCTCAACGTCCTCTTTGCACAGGAAACCTTAATAATTTAATTTGGATAAATTTTTAAGGGTCAATTTTTTAGAAAATGCTCTGCAGGCTTATAAAATGAAAACTGGTAACATTCGACTTATAAAATTTTGTTCAATTTGACCTCCTTCCTTTCTCAACATGCCAAACAGACATGGAGGGTTGCTCTTAGAGGAATTTAGGATGGATTTCAAGGGTTAATTTGTTTGATGGATTAGAAAATCAAGATTTACAATTTTACACAGCAAGAAGTCTGCGACTTTTCCTTTGCTTGATCACAGAGGTTCTTTAAAAGTTTCCTAAGTATTTTAGTTTAGATGGGGTCATTTTTATCTTACAAGTTCACTTTTATATTTCATTTTGTCTTTTAGATGTTGTAGGGTCATTCTGTTTAATTTTCTGATTAATAATTGTCTAGTATGAAAATTATCTAACAGAGCTCACATTCGAATAGATTTATTTACATTTACCAAACTTCAACTATGAATTCATTCCAAAACACTCTAATCCATTAAGTTGATTCAAACAAGGTATACAAATACCAAGTTACAACTTCATATTTTCCAAACATTCATTTCTACAGAACAGAGCATCATGGCATTTCATCATACGTCTTCACTTTACATCTTTCCAATAAAGATTCCAAAATGCATTTCAAACACAGGTTTCCAAAGAACACCAAATTATTTGAACTAGGTAAACAACTTCCATTAATTCAGAAATGATATATTTACAACTTTATTTTCCATTTCATTCCCAAAATACATAATATAAACCTTTCTTTTCTTTCATTCAAGACAAAATAAAAGTGCATCTCTTTCACATTTCGAATCACAACTTTCATATTCATTACGAAAACATCATTTCCATCATCACTAATATACAAGGTCATCCACTTCCATGTGGGAAAGGGTTACAATAAATAATAAACTCAGCAAGGAACTATCAAAACTGTCTTGTTCCTTAGCTCCAGAACAACAACAAGCAGGTCCATTATTGTCCAATTTTGATCATAACAAGACATGGGGGAAAGGTAACACTCTCCACCCAACCAAGACATCCAATGAAAAGGAGAAGCCATCCATCTTCATTGGCCCCCAATCCCCAAACATAATGCAATAAGAGATGTGTTTCAACTCATGGCAATAACTGGATTCCACAAACACAATTGTAATCTTTCACATACACATTTCATGTATAAAACATAGTCCAAAGCAAAACAACAGTTTTATCAACCACGAGATAAACACACAACAATACTCAGGCTTCATCAAGCAATCCAAAGGATCAATAAACTATGGGGGATAATACTTATGCCTCCCAAAGGGAAAATGGGTATCACCACCTAAGATCAAACCGCCAAAATATATATATCATTTCAATACCTGACAATCCCTTATGCCTCCCCCAAGTACACCTTATTCCTCATATTTCCTTATGCCTCCCCAACCTCTTATGACACTCCATAACGAGTAAATAAATGCAACCTATTTCTTTTTACAAGGTGGAACCAAAATCCCAACTCCCTCCCCACTTATACCTCCCCAAAGCACTTATGCCTCCCACAAGAATACGCCATATTATTCTCCTACACCATCCCTAAGCCATCTACCCAACCAACCAACAAATAAAACATCACATTTAAACATTCAACCATTCACATATGCATAAAATAACAAAGGCACATTTCCAAGAGTTAAGCTCTTATCTCTTCATGATGGAGTTTGTTCCAAGGTTGCAAAACAACAATCTTTCCAATGCAAAATAGTCCAAGATCAATAATCACAAGCATGCAACAAAACTCCAATCTTCTCCAAAATTTTAAATAACTAAAACACCCCAAGAGAATTCACCCAAGATGAAGTGATGAAAGCGAAGCAACCCAACACAAGTATTAAAAAATCTCCCATTTTCTCCAAAAGCAAGAGCTACATAAACCAAAACAACTCGTGCAAAAGGAGTATGCAAAAGTGAAGCAACCCACAAAACAAGCTAAGGAGTTCAAATTTATAGAAGAGGGAAGGGAAGAGGATGATGTGGATCCATGTAGGATGCCACTTTAGACATCGTCAACTCACGACACAAAATTCAACTTCATTCTCTAATGCATAATCAATAGGTGGGTGAATAATATGAAAGTTTTACTTACACACTCAAAAAATCCCACACCCCAAAGGAATTAAATTAAAACATGTAAGAAAATTAATAAACATTCAACTTGACTTCCAAAAATGCATTAAAAAGGTCTAAATTTAACCCTCCAACCATAAGTAAGGTTGGTATGTAAATTTAAGGGGCATGGGACAAATTTAACTTGTCCCACAAGTCTCCAAAATCAGCCTCCAAGGACAAATTCGAATTTCAAAGAAGGTGGATTGTTTCATACTCCAAAATCAACTTACATTTCTCTTACACATCACTTACACATTTCTTACAACACTTTAATTCAAGGCCAACAACTCTAGTAATTACTTTCTTATGACCTATTTTAATTAATTATCTTAACAACATGATTACTCACAATACTTATACACCATTTAGTAAATAATGAATAGGGTCAAAGAACCACAAAAATAAACACATACAAACATTAACAAAGGAACAAAATAAAAGAAAACACATAAAATCCATTGATCACATTTGAAGGTGATCCCCCCATGGGAATCCCTAACAAAAATAAAAAACACACAAACAAATATAGTTTTCATGGTGACCTTGTTAAATTCATCTATAATTCCAATGTGGTTGGTCTCCAATCCCCCCATGTTTGTTGTGATATTTTAAACCTGAAAAATACAATCACCTTCAATTCCCCAAAGTTTTTTGTGATATTTTAAACCTGCAAAATACAATTACCTCCTTCAGCCTTGTGGCCGCATCAGAACATCCAAAATGAATATAACTATAATTCAAAAACCATATATACATATGAATAACAACATCATCAAGGCAACAACAATATCATTTTGCATTTCCATTAATAACCATGTGATCATTAATTCAATTCAATTTTCTAGTTCTACACAATTTATCCAAATATCACATGTCTAAACAACATCTATAATATAACCATGTCAAACAATATATCAACATCCATATAAATGTCTCTATTGCCATATGCATCATATATGAATGAAATCAACATAGTCCATGATCTCTAATGTCTAGTCATCATATCAAGTCAAAATCTACTATAATGTCCACTAGTATAATCAACAGTATCATGATCAAAATCAAAAGTGTCAAAGGGAAGTGCACACTACATTCCCCTCCCCTTAGACTCGACTTCCACCTGGAAGTCATTGGAGAGAGAGATAGGAACAAATGCAACAAAAAATGGTTCACTCCATTATGGGATTACTTGCTTCTAACTAGTGTGGGTCTACATAACCCAAGTTTGGTCTAGTGCAATTCAGCAAGAAGAAGGGAAATTGTAAGGGATGAGTTCTAAACTTTCTGCATGTAACACTATGAACATTTAAATATAGAGAGTAACTTTATGATCTCAACCAAGATACAACACATAACATTATAACATGAAGAGTTAAAAAGAGTCTTAAGAGTAACCACAAAGTAGAGGAATAATAAGGAGAATTCCATGAGTTTGAGAAAGACCACATAGTTTCACATGGAACACAACATACTGCAATGACAAAAGTTAAGGTTTCTACTAAGGTTAAGTCATGATTTCAAGGTTTGTTGTCTAGACAAGGCTAGAAAAAATCAACTATGACCAAATTTACATGAGGAACAAGTCTACTCAAGGTCTCGCAATCTGGGGATCACACAAGATGAGGTTAATCAACAAGGACACCTAAATCAGAAAAACATTTAAAAACAAGGAACTATTCAAGGAAATAACTTCTATAATTCGAGAGGGTACAATTTAAATTTTCATGGTAATACAGTGAAGTCAAGACCCAAAGTTTTCCTAAACCATGGCTTATACATATAAAAATATCAAAGACACAACACTTACAAAAATTAGAGACGTCAAACATTTAGTAAACAACTCCACTAGTAGCTAACTTAACAAAGAAAGAACCATCATAAATTAAATTATATCACAATGGGATTTATTTATCTTAGTTCCTGGTCAATCTTGGAATAATCGTAAGGAGATCACAAGAATAAATCGTAACACCAAAGATACTCAAGGTCGCTATGGAGAATAACAAGTAACATGGGGTCCAACTACAATCCAAGGGTGTATCATGATGAAAGAGAATAACATCATCTTACACTTTCCATCCTAATGCCAAGGGGCAACAACAATGTGTCTCAAAAATAACAAGAAGAAAAGAAGACTTCCTAAGGTTATTTTATATCCTTAACATATGTTTCCTTAAAATTACAATAAATTAGGTCTCCAAGGACAAGATAACACATAACGAGGCTTCTTAAACAAGAGATAAATCTCAAACAAAAAAGGCCATAACTCACACTCATCAAGCTATAGGATGATAAGTGTATGATGACCCAAAAATCTCATAAGAAAGGCACATGCATTTATGAACAAGAAGGTACTAAGCAACTACAACACATTACTAACCACCAGGTGTTTCACAATTCTAGTTAGGTGGCTGAACTAAAATTTCAACTATACATTGCACTCAATACACATAAATCCTACTTATTTTATAAATCAACTCAGTAAGTCAAAAACCATAGTTTCACTCTCTAAGCACATTTCTTTCAAATTTTCTTATTAAAAAAATATTCCTTTTATTATGATATCAGAAGTTTGTGTGATAAGGACTACTAAGGGGCATGATATCTTGCCATTCTGTAAAGGCAGAAAAGAGAAAAAGTATTTACTTTACTCCTAGGGAAAGTAGATGGACAATTTTTTTTCCTTTCTATTCTTCTACATGGTTTTTATTTCTTTTACTTATCTACCAAGGTTAAAGCAAGGACCATATTCTCTTTCTATGTTTTTGGTTATTTGTGAAGCTTCAAGGCCAAATCTCCTCAATTATAGTTTTATGATGTTTGGGTGAGTCAACTTGTCAATTAAAAATTTTATGAGAAGGAAGGGTAAACACACCACACTATTACTTTTATAGGAGAGAGATGTAAATCAATACATCCCATTTTTAATTCTAAGAAACAAGGGACATTCAATCATAGAAAACATATTATTAATTTTGTAAGAACTAGGAAGCAATCAACCAACATGGATCACAACAATTTTTTGATATTTTTCCATTAATTATAAGTATCATAAAACATTCCCAGTGGGTTTTTAGAAGTTCTAAAATGAAGTTATGAGGAATCTCATTAAAGAACCATAATTACTTTTACTGATCTACTAGGGTTTAAAAATGTTTGATGTTTTGGTGAAAAAAATTTACTCACATGATTTAAGAAAAGGAAAGTTTTCAAATCAACAATCATATTACCACTGGATACCACCAACCAAGCAATCAAAAATACAAGGAAAAATTTTAACTATAAGAACAATAAATACTCACTAGAAAGCATCAAATGTAAGCACCCAATCAGCTATCTATTCAACATGGCTTTACGACTAAGAGTTACAGTTTCATAAGAAGAGTCACATTATAAAATACCAATGAGATTAAATTATCAAGGAATAATTACACTATCATCACCAATGGCATGGTCCAAAAGGCACAAATCATCCATAAGTGTCTCCACGTAATATAAAATTAATAGGTCATAGAGCGTTATTCATAGTAACTTAAAAAGTTAAGGAAATGGTAGACTTATTTATAGGCAAAGAGGGAAAACACACACAATTAATTTACAAATAATACTCAAATGGGATTAATTCTAACCATCATTACCAAGATGCATACAATCCACAAGTCACTACATTATATAATGAAATAAGGAAATCCTGATAAAACTTAGCATGCCATCTAAGAAAAGCCACTACCAGACAAACACTTTTCTACTAACGTCCAAAGACAGGCAACAGCAATATGATCCTAACATAATTTATAAACCCACAATTAAACACCTCTACCCTGACAAGGTTCAAGCTCTTACCAGATTGTAAGAGAATCACCACTACCGTTAACAGACTGCCAACTAGAATGCAAAACTCAACAAAAAATCTATCTTGCAAGGTCAAGCAATGAAAAATTCAATCTAAGATCCTAGACACACTCAACGTTCTGTGTATCCAAAACCAAGGCATAACTTTAAGCACCTAAAAAGACATTGAGGACATCTAGGGTGTACCTACATAGGACAAAATGTCAAAAGGCAATAGCGTAGAACTATCTCAACAACATGTAAGAAAGAACCGCATAATGTTTAGCTAAGTAACCAACAACAAAATGAGCTCTGAGTCACCAATCAAAATAAAATCCAAGAAATGTTGACAATCAAGGAAAGTGGCTAAGTAGATGCATTGCACAGTCTGAAAGTTCTGGAAAAAATATAAATAACTAAAAGAACCTTAGAGCTTCTCAGTCCAATCATCAAATAAGATGCTGGTCCTTGATAAAATGACACAAGTTTACGAATGTAAAATACAAAATGTTAACACCACACTCACTCCACAGCCGTTCATGGCCGCCAGTAGGGGTACTCTACCTTGAGGTCAGTTCCAAGGACACATACGTAGGATTGGGTCATAAACGACACCCATACTTAATGTCCACTCTCCGATACGGGTAACAACTGAAAAAATAAACCAGGACAGTTTCCTAAAACCACTAAGGA